>ML264183.1:6135-33447 GCA_005239495.1 Nicotiana undulata | reverse complement strand
TTCCCTGAAGTTTTGTGTCGTGGATTCTTCATCCAAATCTCTCCCTCTTCCTTGTATATTTTCCTCTTGTTCATGTGCTGCCTGATCTGTTAGTTGCTGCTGTAAATTCCTAAGCACTAACTCTGTTTTCTCTGTTTCATTAGCTACCATTTCTTTTCTTGCAAGTTGAGGTTGGGTGTCCCTTGTATTTGTTGCTGATTTCTTCTTCGATTGACTTATTCCATGGCCAGGTACACTACCCACCCCATCTCCTGTTTCATTATATTCCACCATCACATGTTCTCCTCCAGGATCAATACCCAAAACAGTCCCCTCACTATGCATTTCACCAGTTTTCTCACCTGATGGTAATATAATGCTGAGATTGTTGTTCAGCTGTTTGTCCCCAGTTGTTGCTGCATTAACAATATTGTTTTCCCCTTGATCAGTTACTGCCTCCTTGTTGATCGTATTTCCTCCTTGTTCCTGAGTCTTGTCCTTTGCATTTACGCTTTGTTCTTCAAGCTCAGTCTCCTCATCAGTTGATTCATCCTCCCCCATTTCATCCACAGGCAGCTCACCCTCATCTGAATCTACTTCAATCTGGTTATCCCATAGTGATTTAACTGCTACATCCAGCCTTGTGTCACCTTTTGTAGTTCCCTCAACTTTATTGAATTCAGATTGTGAAGGGACCTCTTGACACGATTGGTTAATTTCAACATTGCCCGCAAAAGCTCTATTAACCCATTGTGTAGTACTCTCCTTAGGCACTCCTTTCTCGATTGTCACTTTGTTTCCCATGCCATTTCCATTACTTGTTTCATTGTTCCCATTCGTTGAGTCTGCTACACCAGTTGAACTGGGCTTAAATGCAGCAGCGTTTGCATTTAGATTTCCAGTATCCATGATTGAATGCTCAGCCTTATTTTGTACTGTGTTATCCCTTACCAAAGCCAATTGGTTTTCTTCATTAGTCTCTACATTATCAATCTCCAAAACCGCAAACTTGTTATTGGTTTGAATGTGATTATCAGCATTTGAAGCTACAGGTATGATCTCCTTACCAGTAGCACCATTTAATTCTTTATGCTTGCCTTTTTCCACACCTCGATTGTCCCTAACTTCCTTCCATTGGGGACCCAAATTACCAACAACTTTCCCACTCGTCAACACTATTAAAGTGCCTTGTTGCTTAGCATTTGCTGAGGCAGTAGCCTTCTCAACATCACGTCTAGTGTCTTTCTTTTGTTGCTGCTGCACCCCATTAGTCTCCATCAATTCCGGATGCAGTCTCCAGCATTCCATCATGTCGTGTCCTTGTAATCTACATTCTTGACAGTATTTCGGCAAATAGTCATACTTTATATTAACCCACTCAATATACACTTCTTTGGTTGCTTCATTCTCTATATCCATACGCATTTTCTTCGGCAAGTCGCCTAAAAGATTTACTAACACTTTAACACGTGCGCAATTTGGCCTCGTCTTATTAATTGTTGCCATATCCAAATGAAGCAGCTTCCCAACTGCTGATGCCAATGCGAACAGGCATTCTTTTGCGAAAAAAGTTGGCAACAAGTTCGGAAACGATATCCATGCCATTACCTTGGGGACTTCCCCTTAGGTGTTTTTATACTGATTTTGTTATATGGACACCATGTACGTGAGGTGACGAGTGCGTACATGGGTCATTGTTGCTAAAATTTCACTTTTCCTTCCATGACATAACTCATTTTCATTCCTATATAACTGCTTTATGTCATAACTGAGTAGTTAGCGTAGGAATAAGCATGCCTACCTGTCCTTACTTGAATCCCTCTTATTTGCTACTAATTGCACCATGCTTAGGTAGTTTACCTTATTCTTGCCTGTTATTTTATTGAATTGTTTAATTAAATTGCATCCGATAGACTTCTGCATTGCATATTTAAATTGGGACTACGGACCGAGATCCGGGAGCTTTCCCCTGTACTACATTGCATATTTAAATTGGGACTACGGACCGAGATCCGGGAGCTTTCCCCTGTACTACATTGCATATTTAAATTGGGACAACGGACTGAGATTCGGGAGCTTTCTCCCTGTACTATTGTAACGACCCGGTCGGTCGTTACGTAGAACATGCATTATTTTCTCTGTTTCTGCCTTGTTGTAGATTGGTTAGACTGTTCATGATTAGTTAGAATTGGTTAGCTCGGGTTTGGAGTGGTTATAGAAGGAACTGAGTCACTTAGTCTCTAAAGTAGCCTTAGAGTTGGAAAAGTCAACTCGGAGTTGACTTATTGGTAAATGACCTCGGAATGCGGATTTGATAGCTCGGATAGCTTCGTTAGGTGATGTGGGACTTAGGAGTATTTTCGAAATATTTTTGTGATGTCCGGTGTAGAATTAGGCTTGAATTGGCGAAAGTTAGTTTTGGCAATTTCCGGCCAGTATTGGAAAATAGGCTATCAGGGTCGGAATGGAATTCTGACAGTTGGAACAGGTTCGTAATGTCATTTTGGATGTGTCTGCAAATTTTTAGGTCAATCGGAGTTGTTTTGGGTAGTTTCGGCATCGTTGGTGGAATTTAGAAATTTCAATGTTCATAGGCTTGGATTCGATGAGTTTTTGGAGTTTTGACGTTGTTTTTGGTGTTTCAAAGGCTCGGCTAAGTTTGAATGGTCATACATGATGCGTTGGTATGTTTGGTTGGGGTCCCGAGAGGCTCGGGATGGTTTTGGGTGGTTAACGGGAAGTTTGGAGTGACTTTGGCGATTCTGCAGGTTGTTGTTGCTGGTGTTTACGTACTTGCGGAAAGGGAGCCACAGGTGAGGTTCTGCAGGAGCGGAATGGGCTCCGCAGGTGCGAGATTTGGCTGAGTGGGGAGTGGTCCGCAGGTGCGAGGAATTTGTCGCACCTGCGAGGTCGCAGGCGCGGAAGATGAATCGCAGGTGCGGATTTGGGAGGTTCCAGGGGAGACCGCAGGTGCGGAAGGAGCATCGCACCTGCGAAGCCGCAGGTGCGAGTAAGTGGTCGCAGGTGCGAGATCCCTGGACAGAAAATATAAAAACCAGCCTTCGCGAATTTTAGCCATCTTTCTCAATATTTCATCCAGGTTTGAAGCTTTTGAAGGGTTTTTGAAGAGGGAATTCGATAGTGCTTCGTGGAGGTAAGATTTTTGGACTCTAAACTCGTTAATGCATGATTAAAGGTCGGATTAATGATGGGAAATTTGGGGAAAATCAGTGAAAATGGGTAGTTAGGGCTTGGGATTAAGAGGCTTTGAAATGGGGATTTGAGGGGTCATTTGGACTCTGATTTCTGTGTTCTTGGTATGTATGGACTCGTGGGAGGACGAGGTTTCTTGTGGTGTAAATTTTATCGAATTCCGAGATGTGGGCCCAGGGGGACGGGTTTGATCAATTTCGGGATTTTTGAGTATTTTAGATAGATTTCTATTGGGATTAATTCTTTAACATATTATAATGATATACATCTGATTGTTGGTAGATTTGGAGCACTCTAAGGCCGACTTTCGAGGCAAGGGCACTGCGGAGTAGTGTTTTAGCCGGTTTTGAGGTAAGTAACGTCTTCAATCTTGGAACTGAGGGTTCGAAACCCCAAGTTACTTGATATTTGTTGTTAACTAAGGTGACGCACTTGCCAAGTGACGTGCATGTGGGCGTATACCGGTTGTTGTGGCCTGGCTCATCCCATGGAATTGACTAATGGTTGTTTCACCCTGATACTTGTACTGCGAAGGTGGAGATTTCCTTGAACATATTAGAAATCATGATAAGTGTAATTGCTAAGGCTTCATACCAATGTGTTTAGACTGAAACTGTCAACTGTTGCTGTCTCTATTTGTAGTTATTTACTACCATGCACTCAGTCATGTTGTAGCATGCATCTTAATGCCTCAGTCTCAGCATTTGCTAGTTATATTGCATTATCATTGTTTGGGCTGAATTATACATATTTGAGAGCATTGTGAGTGAGACTTGAAAGTAATGACTGGCTGAGGCCTAGAGCCGGATTTTTTAGACAGTTATGAGATCGGACTGCACACTGCAGCGATCCTTGAATTATACCTTCATTGGTTTGATATAGCGCTTGGGATTATAGGAGCCCCTCCGGAGTCTTTACACCCCCAGTGAGCGCACAGATATTGAGGGATGGATCTTCTTTGGACATGGATCTTGTCCGAGTGATATGTTCCGAAGATGGATCTTCTTCGTGGTGTCTTGTTCCAGAAATGGATCTTCTCTGTGGGGCTGGATTGGCCTTTTTCCTCAGTACTGATTGACTATGTCACTGTGTTTATCCATATTCAGGGATGGATTTTCCCTGGGCCTGATGGCCAATTCGAGTACTGATTGGACTTCCTTATGAGAGTTTGGATACTGTATACATAGCATTTCTGATTTTACACGAACGTATGCAGGCTTACAGACATAACTCGGTGCATTTCGCTTACTTTTTACTATATTACTGTCATGTTTAAACTATATGTTGTTGTTCAAACTATCGGAGGTTTAGTCCGTCAATACCTCTCAGCCCATAGGTTGTTTTCGTTACTTACTGAGTTGGTGTACTCACGTTATACCCTGAACCTTGTGTGCAGATCCAGGTACATTGAGATCAACCTCTGGTCAGTGAATCGCAGTAGTTTCATCGGAGTTGACGAGGTAGCAGTTGGCGACCGTGATCTCGTCATCTCTTCTCTTATTCTACCTGTCGTATTACTTTTAGACTATGTTGATCATTTTCCCTTCTTTTGGGTCTTATTTATGTATTAGCAGCTCATGACTGCGTGACACAGGATCTGAGGCTGTAGTATTTGAATTTTGTTTTCCCTCCTTAAATTGTTTCCCAATTTCTGAATTTCTACTATTACTGATTTGGATTTATTAAAGATGAGCATTTTCTCCAATAATCGAACCTAGAATTGTTATAGTTAGGTGGCTGGCCTGGTTCCACGACAGGCGCCATCACGACTCCGAAATTGGGTTGTGACAACTGCATAGCATATTTAAATTGGGACTACGGACCGAGATCCGGGAGCTTTCCCCCTATACTGCATTGCATATTTGCTATTGAGATATATGTTGTGCTGAGCCGAGGGCTCTTCTTTATTATTTCCTTCAGTTTCCCTTTTTAATCCTACTATCATTTCTTATTCATATTTCACTGTTTAGACTTATAACTGTCTTGTTTTCAAACTCAGTAGAGCCTTAACCTGACCTCGTCACTACTTGAATGGGGTTAGGCTTGGCACTTACGGAGTACCGAATGTGGAGTACTCAAGCCCTTTCCTGCACATTTTTTTCCCATGTGCAGATCCAGGTACCGGTATACAGCGTTTTGGCCAGGAGTACTACAACACTTGCTCAGGAGACCGCGAGGTAATTCTGCCGCGTCCGTAGAATCTCACGTGTCCCCATCTACTCTACTATAGGCTAGGAGATAGACATATATACATTTTCTTTATTCCGATTGTATAGATCTATAGATGTATAAAGCTTGTGACTTGGTGATATTCCGGGTTTTGGGAAAGTAAAAGTTGTGCATGCTGAGCGGCTAAGTTTTGTAGTATTACTTCATCTTTACTATTTTGTCATTATTTGTCTTGTTCTTCTGCAATTTAGGCTTACCTAGTCGTAGAGACTAGGTGTCGTCACGAGATCGTTCGTAGGGTAAATTCGTGTCGTGACAAGTTGGTATCATAGCGTCTAGGTTCATAGGAGTCACAAGTCACAAGCCGGTTTATTAGAGTCTCGTGGATCGGTGCGGAGACGTCCGTATCTATCTTCGAGAGGCTATGTAACTGTTAAGAACAATCATATTCTTTGGAGCTCCTTATCGTGCTAGTTACTATCATCAAAATTCTTAAACTCTATTCTATTCTTGCTTACAGATGGTTCGTACTCGTACCGGACGTACTGATGACCAGGCACCCGAGCCCCCATCCAGAGCCGTCAGAGGTAGCGGCCGTGGAAGAGGACGAGCAAGAGGTGCAGCCCGAGCACCGGCAAAAGCAGAGGCAAAGGATCCCTCAACAGCCACAGTTGGAGGGGTACAGGAGGTCCCCACTATTACTCCAGCCCTCCATGAGACATTGGCTCAGTTTTTGAGTGCTTTTAGTACTCTGTCTCAGGCGGGATTACTTCCGATAGCCCCAGCTACATCCCAGGCCGGGGGAGGGACACAGACTCCCGCAGCCTATACTCCTGAGCAGAGGGTTCATATTGGGCAGGTTCCAGAGTACATTCTTATGCCCCCAGCAGCTCCAGCTCAGCATGAGGTTAGGGCAGCTGTTTCTGAGGCAGAGCAGCTTCGACTTGAAAGGTACAAGAAGTACCACTCAGTTCAGCGGACTAGCTTCGGATGACGCCCTGGACTTTCTTGAGAAATGTCATCGCATTCTCCGCACTATGGGTATTGTGGAGACGAGTGGGGTTTCTTTAACTTCTTTCCAGTTAAGGGGAGCAGCTTATCAGTGGTGGCGTGCTTTTGAGCTTCGTAGTCTGGACGAGGCAGCTTCACTTACTTGGGCTCAGTTCTCAGAGATGTTCCTACTTGAGTTTGTCCCTCAGAGCCTCAGGGATGCCTGGCATGCAGAGTTTGAGCAGCTACGTCAGGGTACTATGAATGTGTCAGAGTATGCAGTCTGTTACAACGATTTGGCTCGTCATGCCCCAGCTTTGGTTGCCACTGTTAGAGAGGGTTCGACGCTTTATTGAGGGACTCCACCCTAGTATTCGGACCAGCATGTCCAAGGAGCTGGAGACAGATATTACTTACCAGTAGGCCGTGAGTATTGCCCGGAGGATTGAGACTATGTTAGCCCGGGACAGGGAGGAGAGAGAGGCCAAGAGGTCTCGAGAGACTGGTCATTTTTCAGGAGCCCGTGCACCAGCAGCACACTATTGTAGGGGTTTTGTGAGTCACCCCGTTCATTCAGCTCTTCCAGCATCCAGTGGTATTCCAGCTCCTTCTATACCTCAGGAGCCTTATTATGCACCACCAGTATCTCAAGTGCCTCCTACTCAAGGTGCTATCACCGGCTAGTCCAGCAGGCCAATTCAAAGTCAGCATCAGCTGCCACATCCTCCGAGGGGTTGTTTTGAGTGTGATGACCCTCGTCATGTGATCTGAGATCCCCAGAGCTAGGAGGGGTGCACCACCTCAGACTTATCAGGTTCCACGCCTTCCACCACGTCCTCCAGCTATTCTTCCAGCCTCAACTGCTACCCCACCATCTCAGGCAGCTCCAGGTGGAGGTCGGGGAGGTCGAGGTCGCCCTAGAGGGGGAGGCGAGGCCAGGTACTATGCTCTTCCAGCCCGATCCAAGTCCATTGCTTCAGATTCAGTCATTACAGGTATTTTTCTCGTTTGTCATAGGGATGCATCGGTATTATTGACCCAGGCTCTACATATTCTTATGTGTCTTATTATTTTGCTTCCCATCTGGGGATATCTGGGATTCTTTGAGTTCCCCCATTTATGTTTCTAATCCTATGGGAGATTCTCTCATTGTGGACTGCATATATCGGTCATGTTTGATTGTTATCAGTGGTTTTGAGACCAGGGCTAATTTATTATTACTCGGTATGGTAGATTTTGATGTTATATTGGGTATGGACTGGTTGTCTCCCTACTATGCTATTCTTGATTTTCACGCCAAAACCGTGACGCTGGCTATGCCAGGATTAACGAGGTTAGAGTGGAGAGGTTCCTTAGCGTACACTCCCCGCCGAGTCATTTCTTTTCTTATGGCTCAACGGATGGTTGAAAATGGGTGTGATGTGTACTTGGCTTATGTGAGAGATTTTAGTGCTGAGACCCCTACAGTTGAGTCTGTCCCCGTTGTTAGGGACTATCCTAATGTTTTTGCAGCTGATCTTCCGGGTATGCCGCCCGGTAGAGACATTGATTTTGGCATTGACTTGTTGCCGGGCACTCAACCCATTTCCATTCCTCCCTATCACACGGCTCCTCCTGAGTTAAAGGAGTTGAAGGAGCAGTTGTAGGATTTGCTTGACAAAGGTTTCATCAGGCCCAGTGTATTACCTTGGGGTGCTCCGGTGTTATTTGTGAAGAAAAAGGATGGTTCGATGCGTATGTGCATTGACTACCGGTAGTTGAATAAGGTGCCAGTGACGAACAGGTACCCATTACCCCGCATTGATGATTTATTTGACCAGTTAGAGGGTGCTAGGGTGTTCTCCAAGATTGATCTTCATTCAGGTTATCATCAGTTGAAGATTTGGGAGCCGGATATCCTGAAGACTACCTTTAGGACCAGATATGGCCACTATGAGTTCCTTGTTATGTCATTTGGGCTGACCAATGCCCCAGTAGCCTTTATGCACCTGATGCACAATGTATTTTGGCCTTATCTTGATACCTTCGTCATCGTGTTCATTGACGACATTCTGATATATTCTCGGTCCCAGGAGGACCATGAGCAGCACTTGAGGACCGTGCTTCAGACCTTGAGAGAGAATAAGTTGTATACCAAATTTTCTAAGTGTGAATTTTGGCTTGATTCTGTGGCATTCTTAGGCCATCGGTATCTTCGGATGGGATCAAGGTAGACTCGAAGAAGGTAGAGGCGGTACAGAGTTGGCCTAGACCGTCTTCAGCTAGTGAGATCCGCAGTTTCCTCGATTTGGCTGGGTATTATCACCGTTTTATGGAGGGATTTTTCATCCATTGCAGCGCCCATGGCCAGACTGACCCAGAAGGGTGAACCTTTTATATGGACCGAGGAGTGTGAGGAGAGCTTTCAGAAGCTCAAGACAGCCCTGACTACATCTCCAGTGTTAGTATTACCCACCAATTCAAGGTTCTATACGGTCTATTGTGATGCTTCGAGGATTGGCCTAGGAGCAGTGTTGATGCAGGATGGTAGGGTGATTGCCTACGCGTACAGACAGTTGAAGATGCATGAGAAGAACTACCTTGTGCATGATCTCGAGTTGGCAGCGATTGTCAACGCCCTGAAGATATGGCGTCATTATTTATATGGTGTTCCCTGTGAGATATTCATGGCTCACCGGAGTTTGCAGCATATATTCAGGCAGAAGGATCTTAATTTCCGCCAGCGTAGCTGGTTGGAGTTACTCAAGGATTGTGACATCACTATATTATACCATTCGGGGAAGGCCAATGTGGTGGTCGACGCCTTGATTCGCTGGGCAGAGAGTTTGGGTAGTTTGGCATATCTTCGTGCAGCTGAGAGGCCCTTAGCCTTGGATGTTCAATCCTTACCCAGTCAGTTTGTGAGGCTCGATCTTTCTGAGCCTCACCGAGTTTTTGCTTGCGTTGTTGCTCGATCTTCTCTTTATGACCGCATTCGGGAGTGCCAGTATGAGGATCCCAACCTTCGGGCTCTTCAGGATAGAGTTCGGCAGGGTGATGCCAATGATGTGACCAAAGGTGATGACGGTGTGATGAGGATACAGGGCCGTATTTGTGTGCCCAATGTAGATGGGCTTCTGGAGTTGATTCTTGAGGAGGCCCATATCTCGCGGTATTTCATCCATACGGGTACCGTGAAGATGTACCAGGATCTGAGACAGCACTATTGGTGGAGAAGGATGAAGAAAGATATAGCATAGTTTGTAGCCAAGTGTCTCAATTATCAGCAAGTCAAATGTGAGCATCAGAGACCGGGAGGATTACTTCAGCAGATTAAACTTCCCAAGTGGAAGTGGGAGCGGATCACCATGGACTTTATGGTTGGACTTTCTCGTACCTTGGGGAAGCATGATGCTATTTGGGTGATTGTGGACCGGTTGACCAAATCAACCCATTTCATTCCAGTGTTGACTACATATTCTTCTGAGAGGGTTGGCTCAGATCTACATCCGGGAGATAGTCCAGTTGCACGGTGTGCTGGTGTCCATTATATCAGATCAAGGTCCTCAGTTCACCTCGCACTTCTGGAGATCCTTGCATAGTGAGTTGGGTACCCAGATAGATCTCAGTACAGCATTTCACCTCCAGACGAACGGGCGGTCCGAGCGTACAATTCAGATTCTCGAGGATATGTTTCGTGCATGTGTGATGGATTTTGGAGGGTCATGGGATCGATACTTGCCTCTTGCATAGTTTTCTTATAATAACAACTACCAGTACAGCATTCAGATGGCTCCGTATGAGGCTTTGTATGGTAGGCGGTGCAGGTCTCCAGTAGGATGGTTTGAGCCGGGAGAGACTCGATTGTTGGGTACAGACTTGGTTCAGGATGCCCTGGACAAGGTGAAGGTGATCCAGGAGAGACTTCGCACAGCTCAGTCCAGGAAGAAGAGTTACACGGATCGGAAGGTTCATGACTTGGCATTCATGGCTGGTGATCGGGTTTTGCTTCGGGTATCGCCTATGAAAGGCATCATGAGATTCGGGAAAAAGGGTAAGCTGAGTCCGAGGTTCATTGGCCCTTTTGAGGTGTTGCAGCGGGTTGGGGAGGTTGCTTATGTTGGCCCTGCCTCCCAACCTAACAGGAGTTCATCTGGTATTCCACGTTTCCATGCTCCGGAAGTATCACGATGATTCGACTCATGTTTTGGATTTCATCTCAGTCTAGTTGGACAAGGATCTATCATATGTTGAGGAGTCTGTGGCTATATTAGACAGGCAGGTCATAAAGCTCAGATCGAAGAAGATTGCCTTCAGTGGAAGGGTCATCCGGTCAAGGAGGCGACTTGGGAGACCGAGCAGGATATGCGGAGTCAGTACCCTCACCTTTTCACAGCTTCAGGTATGTTTCTATACTCGTTCGAGGACGAACGATTTTCTTAAGAGGGGGAGAATGTAACGACCCGGTCGGTCGTTTTGAGAGTTAGTGCCCTGATCCCCTAATAACTGCTTCTCCCATGTCTATTTATGTTATTGAAACTTGTCGAAGCATTGAGTGGTGAAATTCGGAGTGATTTTGGAAACTTAGTCCTTAAATGTGGATTTTTGCTTTTAAAATCAGGTCGTGGCTAGAACTGTGTGAAGAAGGACCCGGAATGGAATTATGTTGACTCTGTTAGCTCCGTTGGGTGATTTTGGGGTTAGGAGCGTGTTCGAAATGTGTTTTCGAGATCGGTTGTAGATTTAGGCTTGAATTGGCTAAAGGTGGAATTTCGACAATTTCGGCCGATAGGTGAGATTTTGATATCAGACTCGAAATGGAATTCCGAAAGCGATAGCAGGTCCGTAATGTCAGTTATGACCTGTGAGAAAGATTTGAGGCCATTCGGATGGGTTTAGACGTGTTTCGGCATCGAATGTGAATTCTAGAAATTTCATAAGTTCTTAGGCTTGAATCTATGCATATTAGATGATTTTGATGTCATGGGATGTGTTTTCAAGGATCGACTAAGTTTGAATGAAGTATTAGGTCTGATTGGTAGGTTTGGTTGAGGTCCCGGGGGTCTCGGGGGTGTTTCGGGTGCTCAACGGGTGATTTTGGAACTTGGAACACAGCTGAACCATTGATGGTTCTGGTGTTCCGCACCTGCGGATGGGGAACCGCAGGTGCGGGCTCGCGAGTGCGGAATTTGGCTCGCAGGTGCGGAATTTAGGAAGGGGCTTCCAGTGGTCGCAGGTGCGGTCTGGGTTCCGTAGGTGCGGTACCGCAGGTGCGACCAATTGACCGCAGGTGCGGCCTCATCCCTATTAAGTGATTTCCCGCACCTGCGATGGATTTTCCGCAGGTGCGGTCCAAGAGTCACAAGTGCGGTATCCCTGGGCTGTTTATACAAAATTCCGTGGGTTTATGTTATTTTCACCATTTTTGAATTTAAGAGCTCGGGAGGGGCGATCTTTGGAGACTTTTGCACCTGGGTAACTTGGGTAAGTAATTTCAAACCTACTTTGATCAATTTCCATGATTCCTAACTTAAATCTAGTCCTTAAAATTCGAATTTGGGTGGAAAATTTGGGAAAAAGTGGATGAACTTCATAGACCAAATTCTTGGGTTTTGATTGGGTTTTTGACCTCCGATTTGAGAGATTCTTATATGGTTAGACTCGTGTGTGAATGCGTTTCCGGAAAATATAATTTTTAGCTGATTCCGAGACGTGGGCCCGGGGGACTTTTTGGGCAAAGTTCTTAATTTCGCGTATTAGCTTCGAATTAGTTAACTACTTTGTTTCCTTGAAGTGATATTTACATTATGCAATCGAATTGAATAGATTTGGGTCACCCCGAGTCGGATACTCGTGGCAAGAGCGTGATATTGAGTTGATTAGCTCAGTCAAGGTAAGTGGCTTTCCTAACTCTGTGTTGGGGACTTCCCCTTAGGTGTTTTTATACTGATTTTGTTATGTGGACGCCGTGTACGTGAGGTGACGAGTGGTACACGGGTCATTGTTGCTAAAATGCCACTTTTCCTTCCATGACATAACTCGTTTTCATTCATATATTACTGCTTTATGTCATAACTGAGTAGTTAGCGTAGGAATAAGCATGCCTAACTGTCCTTACTTGAATCCCTCTTATTTTCTACTAATTGCACCATGCTTAGGTAGTTTACCTTATTCTTGCATGTTGTTTTCTTGAACTGTTTAATTAAACCGTATCCGATAGAATTTTGCATTGCATATTTAAATTGGGACTACGGACCGAGATCCGGGAGCTTTCCCCCTGTACTGTATTGCATATTTAAATTGGGACTACGGACTGAGATCCGGAAGCTTTCCCCCTATACTACATAGCATATTTAAATTGGGACAACGGACCAAGATCCGGGAGCTTTCCCCATGTACTGCATTGCATATTTGCTGTTGAGATATATGATGTGCTGGCCGAGGGCTCTTCTTTATTATTTCCTTCAATTTCCCTTTTTAATCCTGCTATCATTGCTTATTCATATTTCACTGTTTAGACTTATAACTGTCTTGTTTTCAAACTCATTAGAGCCTTAACCTGACCTCGTCACTACTTGACTAGGGTCAGGCTTGGCACTTACGGAGTACCGAATGTGGAGTACTCACGCCCTTTCCTGCGCATGTTTTTCTCATGTGCAGATCCAGGTACCGGTATACAGCGTTTTGGCCAGGAGTACTACAGCACTTGCTCAGGAGACCGCGAGTTAATTTTGTCGCGTCCGCAGAATCTCACGTGTCCCCATCTACTCTACTATAGGCTAGGAGATAGACATATATACATTTTCTTTATTCCGATTGTATAGATCTATAGATGTATAAAGCTTGTGACTTGCTGACATTCCGGGTTTCGGGAAAGTAAAAGTAGTACATGCCGAGCGGCTAAGTTTTATAGTATTACTTCATCTTTACTGCTTTGTCATTATTTGTCTTGATCTTCCGCAATTTAGGTTTACCTAGTCGTAGAGACTTGGTGCCGTCACGAGACCGTTCGGAGGGTAAATTCGGGTCGTGACAAAAACCTTAACCACAAGCTTGAAATCTTCAAAACCCAAGTGTGTGTGAAAACCCTAGCTTTAAGACTTGATCTTCCTTGTCTTCAAGACAAAAAATTATTTTTTACAATGTGAAAAGATGTAGAAAATATCTGCCAAGTCGAGTATATGTGGGTTGGGATTGAGAAAATGTGATTTTACAATTCTGTCTAGTTATGATGCCCGTTGACCGCACTTGCGGAAGAATTCTCGCAGGTGCGGTTTCGCAGAAGCAGACTCCACAATGCAGGTGTGAGTCTGGGTGACATGAGAATTTTCCGCAGATGCGGACAAAACATCGCACCTGCGGTTTCGCAGGTGCGTAAACCACTTCGCAGGTGCGGTTGATGTGCAATTGAGCCTTCTTCGCAGGTGTGTTCTGTTACATCCCGCGTACGATAAAGTTTTGTCGTAAGTTAATCGACGTAATTCGTGAATGAGAATATTGTGAGATTATAAGTATTGTACTATTTCAAACAAGTGATAAGTAAATTCATGGAAGTGAGAGGGTGAGAGAATCAAAGAAAATGAATTTCGTCGAAATTTGATATTTTGGGGTAAAAGACGGTCCAAGCTATAATACCCCGCATTTATGGACTAGGGTCATACAAGGTACCACATGGCCATAATGGAAAAGTGTGCAAAGTGTATTAAAAGTGAGTAGTATTTTAAGTGATTTGAGATAACTCCTATATATACGGGTAATTGGTTAATTACCAGGTAACAGAACATTACCTAATTACCTAATAAGTGGATAAAGATTAAACGTTCCCTACCCCTCCCCAACGTGGCAACAAGTTACCCAAGTTGTATGACTCTTAAATTTGATGGATTATGTGGCTAAGGTTAAGGATTCATGGTCATGTGGTTAAGCCACGTAAGATTCTCATTCTTAAAAAAGGTTTTAAAACTCGACGTTCTCAATATTTTGCATTGCAAATGAAGATGATTCTCTAATATTTTTGGGATTTCTAATTAACCATAGGGAGTTGGTTACAATGGTTTAGGGATTTAGTAATATAGTTTCAGAAGTTCATATCTGACAATACTACTTTTTCTTTTCAATATTAAATCTAAAAACACAGTTGTTTTCGATAACCAAACCTAAAATCATTTGTTTCCAAAACAAATTCATAGACCGTACCAAAAGAAGAATGTTGGTTTGGAGAATTTTCATTGTTTTTGTACAATTCGTTTGGAAAAAGCAGCTTTCCTATAGTATATCACAAATCGTTCAAGCCACTTTAGAGTTGGACAAGAAACGTTGTTGTTGATTAACAAGTTTAATGCAATCGATATCGTTCAATGGAGTGAGTATCGGTCGGATAAGAGATAACGTGCTATGATATCAAGAGTATAATACGAATTTTTCCCCTAATTCAATCCGCTGTTACGTGATTTGTCGCAACTGACGTGTGTTAGGGGATTGTCATGAGAATCGGCTCAGGTATGGTAAGGCTAAGCCCTTCTTTCATTTTGGCATGATCCAGTAATTACATGAGTTTGATAACGAGGTATATAGAAAAATTCATATTCCTGAATTTTATGTACATTTCCTAGTCTCATAAATTACAATATTCTCCCTTATTGGGGCTTCGTATTCAATTGAGTATTGTCTTCTTCCAGTCAAGAGAGCACAGAATCTATATATACACTATTATATTATTTTCAGTATCATCGAGCTATAATCGATGGGCAGGCCCCTATTGGGCAACCTCCGATCAGATGGTAAGTTATATACCGAACCTACTATGGCTGAGCGCCTATGAGCGAGCCCAATTGGTCGAGATACAGAGCCTAGTATGGCCGAGCGCCTATGAGCGAGCCTACTACGGCAGAGCAGTTATATATATATTTACCGAGCCTTATAGGGCTGGACAACTATTTTACTTATTATATTGAGAGAATTGAGTCAGTCAGGTAAGCATATCATCAGATTATCTTTGACTTCCAGCTACTTGCAGATATTATATTATCAGTTCAGTTTCACCTTTCAGTATACTGCCTTACATACTCGGTACATTATTCGTACGGACGTCCCTTTTGCCTGGGGACGCTGCGTTTCATGCCCGCAGGTCCGGATAGACAAGTCGAGAGCCCTCCAAGAAGGCTATCAGCTCAGCGGAAGATGTTGGTGCGCTCCATTTGCTCCGGAGTTGCTTATTTGGTCAGTATAATTAGGACATGTATTGATTGGTATGGCGGGGCTCAATCCCGACCTTTATGATACTTATGTACTCTTAGAGGCTTGTAGACAGATGTCATGTATATGAATACTTGTATGGCCTTGTCGTCCTATGTTTAGAATTTATAAATGATTATGTTGGCCTATTAGGCACGTATGTCACGAGTATATGATGATGTAATGAGAAAGATACGTTACATTGGTACTCGTTTGAGTAAGGTACCGGGTGCCTGTCGCGGCCCATCAGTTTGGGTCATGACAAAAGTGGTATCAGAGCAGTTCTGTCCTAGGGAGTCTACAAGTCGTGTCTAGTAAACTCTTATTTATGGGTGTGTTGTGCACCACACTTATAAGCAGGAGGCTACATGACATTTAGGACTGTCATTCTTCCTTCTTACTCCACATCGTGTGGTAGAGCTCTGTTGTAAGAATTCTAACTCCTAAATTCGATTTATTCGTAACACGACGATACCTACATTTAGAAAGACGATCGACAAGAGATATAGATGTGGAAGTGTTGAGTTAGAGGAACTCGATTTTGCATCTTGCTTATGATGAGTAAATGTGGGGTCTTCAGTATATTATGCCTGTACAAAAAGGTGTAAGGTTCTTCATAAGAAGATTTAAGGAAAGAATACTTATCCACTTTTACGGTAAAAAGGAATAACATGATCAGAAGTTAGACACGAGTTCAGCAAGTAAAAAAAGCAAGGTGAAGAAGGGTGTGAGGTACCCAGTTAATAAGATTACCCTTATTTACCATTCAGGAAGGGAGATATAACAATTTGAGTTACCTTCAACAGTGACAGATGTATGTATAATCGACCACACAAATCTCATTTATGCCAAATGGGAGATAACAAACATAGTTAAAAAAGGACGCGTCATCAAGGTCCGACTTGGGATAGAATGACCCAAAATAGTGGATGGATTGGTAGAGTTAGTTGACATTTTCGAAAGATAGTACAAACATGGCAATGGATCTCATTCGGAGACAACTCGATGGTGCACCCTAAAATAGTACAGCTAGATATGAGTACTACAAAGATAGGTACCAGAAGCCTTGAAGGGATAAATATTACCTTAGTAAGGCTCCCGTCCCTAGTAGAGAAAGAATGTTAGGCAACCTAAATAGCCAGTATATGGAACAAGAGGAGCTAAAAGCAAAGGAATGTCTTGTTCGAGTTACCAAGAATAAAGTGATAAACATAAATGTTAGTGGGAAATAAGAAGAGAGCTAATGAAGTATTATGAGTAAGGCGTGATACATGGATGACGAAGGAAGATTAAGAAGATGACAATTTTACAGAATCTATAGTCAAGTAAAGGAAAAGACAAGAGGTTACATGCCTTGAAACAACAAAAAGGGTATAGGCCATAAAGTCATATCCTCAATTCGAGAAATAAGTTTGTGACTCCAGCGCGACTACCGGAAGGAAATTTTGGACACAGAGTAATAGAAATTAGGGACTGATTGATTTGATAATGGTCGACATCATGAGAATTTCAGATTTAGTTCTGGCGATAATAGAATGGATAACAGAAGAAGATTTATGAGAGATTCAGAGAATGGTCATTCAGGAAGACACTTCCCTAAAGCAAGCAATATGAGCAAAGTTAAGCTTAAGGGACTAGATGTGATAGTTACACTAAGTGTCACCCTCGCAAGTAAGGATATTTGGTATCCTTGGTACAGAAGGATTACCGCCATACGAGTAAGGGTCACCGATAATGTGAAAAGATGACCGAGATAAAAGGGTAAAATATCTATGCGTAGATCATCGTAGCGCTAAATCTTAGTACTCCCCTAAAGGGGGGGATATGGAGTGATGTGGCATCAAATAGGAATTAAGTGGTTCTAGTGACTATGGAATGGTAAAGTAAGAATGCGACAAATTAAAAAGGAATGATATGGCACTTATCCAAATCCTACAGATACGCTACGATTCCGTAATATTGTGCAAGCACGACGTCAAGGAGAGGAAGTAAAGGTTCCCGCCCGAGCTGTTATCAATAAATAAGAAGCAAGTGCGAGACGTAGTTAACACAAAAGAAATAACCCAAGAAAGATTACGCGAAATATTGATGCGAGAATGGGCCAACGAGTAGTTAATAATTGATCAGGAAGAGCCCAGATATGGCTAAACAGGAGGTTAGCAGATCGTGTAAGATAAACATAGTAAAACCCAACATGGAGAATTCAACCTCGTAGTTTTGTCACTATAACACTTTAAATATATTCAAATAGGAGTCAGGGTAGTTAAAGGTACTGCATGAGTGTTAGGGGATAAAAGTAAGTGCCACTAGAAGGCAGTAAAAATATTAGTTCAGAAACAACCCTACAAGCACAAGAGCACGGAGGTAAACAATGATGGATAATTATAGGCAAGGAAGGACATCAAAAAGGTCCGCAATAAGCTCATAGCTTTACAAGAGTCAAAAGTTCTCCCTAAGTACTAAAACGGAAGACTAGATGAGGAGATAAGGAAGAAGGCTTCGACCTAAGCACAACGACCTAAAGAGGGAATGGTCATGTAACAACGGTCTCGCAACAACATTGTAAGCACTCCAAAGGAAAGTGGCACCTTCCGTGACTAATGAACGGGAAGAAAAATTAAAAGTAATTTTCGAGATTATATGAGTTGTATGAAAACTCTGGCAAATGTGGGCACTAAGATAAGTTAAGTATGGGCGCAAAAAGGGGGCAAAAAGACCAGGAGAAGTAATAGCTTACGTTTAAAGAAAGATAAGATGGAAAAAAAAGGAAATATTCGATCAATGATCCAGAGTTGGTTACGTTATGAACGCGTGTAAGCGTTTAGATTTTTATACATACAACATATATAGCCATAGGATATTCTGGTATACGTTAAAAGAAAGAAATGAGCCCAGGTCCTAGACGAATGATTATGTTGTTAACGGATTGTATCATGCATATCCCATAGCGCCATGAAGGGCTAAAAGTAATAACTAACACCATGAGTCGCAGATTGGAAGATAGCTTAAGCCTACACAAAGGTTGATCAGAGGAAAGAGGGAACTAAAGAGTTACATCAACTAGAGTAAATCAGGAGTTTGATTATTGAACCCAGAAAATTATGGACATAGTGATTGAGAACATAGCAGAATCACTCTTAATATTGAGGAGTAAGAGAGATAGCACAACAACCATATTCTGTAACGGCTCTACGATAAAGTCGGTTAGAAAATACTAGCCTCATAAGAATTCAGTATGAAATTCCCACCGGATTGTATAGGCACCAGAGGTGCAAATATTATAATAGAGCATTAAATTGTGAATGTGAATTCTACCTATATGGAAGGAAGGTCATAGAAGACGTGATGTGAAACTTTAAAGTAAGTAAGGTAAAGGTAAACGACGTATGAGATACTAAGATGCAGAAGGATGTGAATAGTCCATACTTCGGATAGAAGGCTAAAAGTGCGAGAATTCAATATCCAGGAATAATAACGGCATCGTCGGTAGCATATCCTCCAACCTATGGTCTAGGTATCGAGAAGACTTATTAAGAGAATAAAGAAGAGTTAGAGACGATCTGATGTCTCGCTTGATATTCCATAAAGACATAAGGAAATTTGTGATACAACCAAGTTGAAAGATTGCAAGTAATATAAATTGATATGTGTAGGTCGCAAACCAAAGTATGGTAAAGCGACAAGGTTTTAGGAAGTCAGAAATAAGGATAAGAAAGGGCGAGTGAGAAGGTGAAAAGAATGGATAAGTACACACGATTAAGACCATGAAAACAAGAAGAGCTGATGGTTTCTCTAAATTATACAAAGTTCAGTATAGCCTAAAGGAACTCAAAGGAGTCTATGACTAATGACATTTAGAAGAAATGGAATGCTGCCCTGGTAGAAGAATGAAAGTGTAATTGTGATGGACAAAGAATTACGTTTGGGCATTCGATTGAATAATGACTTGGAGAGGATTTCATGAATTATATGGGATTAAAAGGCACACGTAAGGTGAAGATGATGGAAGGTTATGGAAGTATAGTATCTCCCCTAGATTGATCGATCTAATTACTCTAGATGTCCCCAATGAGACGTGAGCCCTAGCGGCAGTGTTACATAGAAGATCAAGTTAGTAGTACCAGATGATAGATCAATTTTGAGTTGAATCAACAACGGATGAACACAAGTCACAAAGTATGAGGTGAGATTAGGTCGTCACTCTTAAGATTAACAAGTAATGAGGAAGCATTAAAGGACTTAGATTTATACATAAGGGATAAGTAACGAAAGTAACCTGGAGTTCGGTAACAGGCCTCAGTAACGATAAATTAAAGTAAGAGTTTTGATATAGTATGACCTACCTAGATACAGTAAAGTCATACGAATGGATAAGCGGATCTATGAAATAATATATGATAATATTTGTAAGTTCAAAAAAATAAAGGAGAAGTACCGAGCAAAGAACTTCAAGTATACCTATAGATGCCCAGAGGGACATCTTGTCAAGCTTTGTACATGTTTACAAAGTGAGGCGCAGAGAAGGGCTAAAAGATGGAGGGAAAAGGAGAAAGGAGTCGCATAAGTGCATTTACGAAGTCAGAGTCATACAGGTTGCATGACAGGAGGTATGTGAAAGAGGACTAAAGGGAGGAATACCCTAGACTTTGGATTTATTAAAAGAATAGTTGCCTACATGGCTAGAAGAGTATTAAAGTGTTCAAAGGAGATATGAGTTACGAGAATTATAAGTGCATCAGTCAACATTCGAGGGCAAATGTTCCAAAGGGGGGAATAATGTTACATCCCGCATACGATAAAATTTTGTCGTAAGTTAATCGACGTAAGTTCGTGAATGAGATTATTGTGAGATTATAATTATTGTACTATTTCAAAAAAGTGATAAGTAAATTCATGGAAGTGAGAGGGTGAGAGAATCAAAGAAAATGAATTTCGTCAAAATTTGAGATTTTGGGGTAAAATACGGTCCAAGCTATAATACCCCGTATTTATGGACTAATGCCATACAAAGTACCAAATGGACATAATGGAAAGGTGTGAAAAGTTTATTAAAAGTGAGTAGTATTTTAAGTGATTTGATATAACTCCTAATTATACGGGTAATTGATTAATTATCAGGTAACAGAACATTACCTAATTACTAATAAGTGGCTAAAGATTAAACGTTCCCTACCCCTCCCCAACGTGGCAACAAGTTACCCAAGTTGTAAGACTCTTAAATTTGATGGATTATGTGGCTAAGGTTAAGGATTCAAGGTCATGTGGTTAAGCCACGTAAGATTCTCAACCTTAAAAAAAGTTTTAAAACTCTACGTTCTCAATATTTTGCATTGCAAATTTAGTTGCAAATGAAGATGATTCCCTAATATTTCTGGGATTTCTAATTAACCATATGGAGTTGGTTACAATGGTTTAGGGATTTAGTAATATAGTTTCAGAAGTTCATATCTGACAATACTACTTTTTCTTTTCAATATTAAATCTAAACACACAGTTGTTTTCGACAGCCAAACCTAAAATCATTTGTTTCCAAAACAAATTCCTGGACCGTACCAAAAGAAGAATGTTGGTTTGGAGAATTTTCATTGTTTTTGTACAATTCGTTTGGAAAAAACAGCTTTCCTATAGTATATCACAAATCGTTCAAGCCACTTTAGAGTTGGACCAGCAACATTGTTGTTGATTAACAAGTTTAATGCAATCGATATCGTTCAATGGAGTGAGTATCGGTCGGATAAGAGATAATGTGCTATGATATCAAGAGTATCATACCAAATTTTCCCCTACTTCGATCCGCCGTTTACGTGATTTGTCGCAACTGACGTGTGTTAGGGGATTGTCATGAGAATCGGCTCAGGTATGTTAAGGCTAAGCTCTTCTTTCATTTTGGCATGATCCAGTAATTACATGAGTTTGATAACGAGGTATATAGAAAAATTCATATTCCTGAATCTTATGTACATTTCCTAGTCTCATAAGTTACAATATTCTCCCTTATCGGAACTTCATATTCAATTGAGTATTGTCTTCTTCCAATCAAGAGAGCAGATAATCTATATATACATTATTACATTATTTTCATTACCATCCAGCTATAATCGATGGGCAGGCCCTCATTGAGCAACCTCTAATCAGATGGTAAGTTATATACCTAACCTACTGTGGTCGAGCGCCTATGAGCGAGCCTACTACGGCAGAGCAGTTTTATATATATATTTACCGAGCCTTATAGGGCCGAATAGCTATTTTACTTATTATATTGAGAGAATTGAGTCGGTCAGGTAAGCATATCATCAGATTATCTTTGACTTCCAGCTACCTGAAGTTATTATATTATCAGTTCAGTTTCAGCTTTCAGTAAGCTGCCTTACATACTCGGTACATTATTTGTACTAACGTCCTTTTTGCCTGGGGACGCTGTGTTTCATGCCCGCAGGTCCAGATAGACAGGACGAGAGCCCTCCAAGTAGGCTATCAGCTCAGCGGAAGATGTTGGTACGCTTCTTTTGCTCCGGAGTTTCCTATTTGGTCAGTATAATTAGGACATGTATTGATTGGTATGGCGGGGTTCAGTCCCGACCTTTATGATACTTATGTACTCTTAGAGGCTTGTAGACAAATGTCATGTATACGAATACTTGTATGGCCTTGTCGGCCTATGTTTAGAATTTCTAAATGATTATGTTGGCCTATTAAGCCCGTATGTCACGAGTATATGATGATGTAATGAGAAAGATATGTTACATTGGTACTCGATTGAGTAAGGTACCGGGTGCCCGTCGCCGCCCATCGGTTTGGGTTGTGACATGTTCAATACTCGCAGGTGTGAGGTCGCACCAGCGGCCAATATTTCGCAGGTGCAGAATCACTGAAGGTTTTTGTACATCATTCACCAATTTTTGCTCAACTCCACTTCAATTCAACACCAATCACTTCATTGCATCATTTCTCTTAAATTCGAGCAATACACACTATAAACGACCTCATGTTATCATTGAAGGGTGCAAATCTAACGAAAAGAGGCTAAAACGAGTGGTAAAATCACCACTCATTAACACCCCCAACTTAAAGCTTTTTCTTGTCCTCAAGCAAATGAAAACTAATAACTCAATGAGGTTCTACCATTTCAAGCACAAGTTGTATTGCTATCATTTACAAATCACATTCTCCAACTAAGCATTATACTTATGGATTTGGTTGGTACTAATAATTAGGCTCAAGTATGCATCTTACCCGAATAACTCCCTCATTTAAAAACAACTTCAAGAAATCCAAGGGAGTTTCAAAATAATCAAGCAACAAGAATAAGCCTGAAGAAGTGACTCAACAACACTAGTCCAGTACAATTGCTCAACTCACTCATTTTCGGATATATCAATTTCACCAATCCATCCTAGTTCATGTTCCCTCACAAGAAAGAAAGTCACAAACTCACCATATTTACAAGAACAACACAAGGGACAAATTTACAAAGACACTCACTCTCGCAATGAATTTCAAGTGTTACAACACATCATGCCATAAGCTTGCCCTTATTTTAATTCTTCGCCTAATTAAGAATATTCGGTTGGAGATCCCATAAGGACTTTTTAAGCTTGTAATGTAGGTTTAGGGAAGGGTTGGATAAATATTTAGGATACAAGTGACTACACCCTCCTTGAACACTACTCACATTTTCTTTCTTGATGCACTTTGTTTCTTTTTAAACCATATAGCCTCATTTGCATCGAGTTATCAACATGGAACAACCTTAAATACCTCTCTAATTTTCTTCAAGTCTCCAATTTTATATTTATGCAAATATCTCTTTTTTCTTTTCTTTTTGTTCTTTTCTTTCTCATTTTTTTGGAGCTTGAGTAATTTCATGTGAATATTTTGAGGTATATATCCTACACTCAATGTACAACCTTGCCAATTTTCATGTTGACACCCCACCCCCAATGTAACGACCCGGTCGGCCGTTACATAGAACTTGCATTAAAATTATTGTTATTGACTTTTCATAGGTTGGTTATTCTGTTATTTATGTGTTAGAGTTGGTAGGCTTGAAATCGAAATGGTTGTAGTGAGAGTTTAGCCACTTAGTCTTTAAAAATAGCCTTAAAGTTGAAAAAGTGAACTGAGAGTTGATTTATTGGTAAACAATCTCGGAATACGGATTTTATGGCTCGGATAGCTTTGTTAGGTGATTTGGGACTCAGGAGTGTGTTCGAAATAATTTTTTGATCTCTGGTGTAGAATTAGGCTTGAATTGGCGAAAGTTAGTTTTTGGCGATTTACGGTCGACAGTGGAAAATGGGCTATCGGGGTCGGAATGAAATTACGGAAATTGGAACAGGTTCGTAATGTCATTTTGGATTTGTCTGCAACATTTCACGTCAATCGGAGTTGTTTTGGATAGTTTCGGCATCGTTGGTGGATTTTAGAAATTTCAAAGTTCTTAGGCTTGAATCCAATAATATTTTGGTGTTTTGACGTTGTTTTTAGTGTTTTGAAAGTGCAACTAAGTTTGAATGATTATATGTGATGTGTTGGTATAATTGGTTGGGGTCCCGAAGGGTTCGGGATTGATTTCGGATGGTTAACGGGCACTTTGGCCTTAGCAAAGTCTGTTGTTTTTCTGGTGTTAGTGCAGCAATGGGTTGTTCATCTAGAGTAAAGTGGGAGGCAGGTAAAATTGTTCTATGCGATCACGTAAGTGTGTCTGCGATCGCATAGCTTGGCAGGCTAGGGCAGTGCGATCGTGAGGCCTTGATCGCGATCGCGAAGGGTTATAGGAACGTGAGGGGAGAGAGTCTACTTGTTCTTCGCAATCGCGTGCGTAGGGTTGCGATCGCGTGGGGTTAATGTTTTGTGAATCGCAGTCGTGTGTGAGGCTTTGCGATCACGTAGGGCATTTGTGGGTCTGTGGAAAATTTCTCTTCGCGATCGCGAGGGTCTTTCCGCGATTGCAGTGCATAATTATCTGGGCAGTATAAAAATAAACCATTCGCAATCATTAGACCTTTTAACACCATTTTTTAACGGGAAGAAGCTTTTTAGGCGATTTTGAAGAGAGGAAAACAGTGTTCTTCATAGAGGTAAGTATTTTCGACCCAAAACCTCGATTATAGGTGATTAAGGAACATAATCTCAGTGTTTAATTCATGAAAATAAGTAGAAAAAGAGAGGGTTAGGGCTTGTGAATATGAGACCTTTAGGAAATGATTTAAGGGGTCAAACGAACTCCAATTTTAGCATTATTTATATGTACGGACTCGTGAGATGATGAAGAATATTTTGGTATTAAATTTGTCGAGTTCCGAGATGGGGGATCGGGGGTCGGGTTTTGACCGATTTCGGGTTTTGAGCTAAAATTGGTATTTTTCAATTGGAATTCACTCCTTAAGCATAATTTGATGATAAAGGTCTAATCTTTATAGATTTGGAGCGCTCAGGAGTTGATATGAGAGGCAAGCGGGTCGCAGAGTAGCTTTTCGGGTTTGAGGTAAGTAAAGTCTTTAAATCCTGTCCTGAGGGTATGAAACCTCGTACTTTACATTCTTCACGGATTTTAGAATGCAAAGATTGGAACTTTGGAAAATATATTCCTTTTAAGGCAACTATTGAGTTGCGAAACCAATTTTTAAAGTCTATGCTTAATAATATTGATATATATTTGATATGTTTTGGGTTGTAAGCCATGTTTGGGGCCTAGTGCCGATTTGTTTACCCCTTGAGGGTTGTTTTTACTATTTTCCTCACTTGATATGTGTGATGACCCAAAAGGTCATCCTAAGTAATTTTAGCTAAATCTGTGTTTCGAGACACCGAAAGCCTCCGTTAATCTCACCTCGATATGCGTGCGCAGTCCGGGCATGTAGCCGAGAAGTCTGTATGTTGAAATTTGATGAAAATAGATTTTTATGATAATTAAATGAATAAAGTTGATTTTGGTCAACATTTTTGGTAAACGGACCCGGACCCGTGATTTGACGGTCCCGGAGGATTCGTAGGAAAATATGGGACTTGTGCATATGCCCGGAATCGAATTCCGAGGTCCCAAGCCCGAGAAATGAATTTTTAAAAAAAATTATTTTCTGAAAATAATAAAGGTTTTTAAAAATGAACTTTGATGTGAAAACCGTGTTACTGGACCCGTATTATGGTTCCGGACCCCGAAATAGGTTTAATATACATTATGTGACTTATCTGTGAAATTTGGTGTAAAACGGACATGAAATGACGTGATTCGGAGTACAATCGGAATAATTAAGCTTTGTGAAGTTTTAAAAAAATTCTAAGAGTTTTGAGGTTTAATTCGATGATTTTGATGATATCTTGGTGATTTGAATGCTTGAATAAGTCCGTATGTTTTGGGAGTCGTGTGTGTTTTTGGTTTGGAGACCCGAGGGCTCGGGTGAGTTTCGGGTAGCTAACAGGGTGCTAAAGAGTCAAAAATCTGGTGTTTTGGACTGGTTTCTGATGTCTGGTGTTTTCTTCTCTGCGATCACAGCCTTTGATCCGCGATCGCATAGGCTTAGGTCAAAGGGTAGCTGGGTTGCACTATGCGATCGCATCTTGTTCTCCGCGATCGCTTAGTGTGTCAGTGGAGTCGGGTGAGGGCGAGGTAGTATCTCACTGTGATCGCATAGTTTCGTCTGTGATCGCAGACGTCTAGCCAGGTCTCTTCCGCGATCGCATCCCTTCAACCCGCGATCACATAGAGTGATGTCCCAGTGTTTCGCGATCGCATACATCTTCCTGCGATCGCACAGGGTCAGCTAAGCTCTACTCCGCGATCGCAACTCCTCTTCTGCGATCGCAGAAGGTAATTTCACCCAGTTAATTAAAAGACCAAAAACAGAATACTCTACACGGGATTTCACAATTTTTCACCTCCTCCTTCTTCTCCAACCTCCATTGAAGACCTTCAAGCCAATTCTTCCTCCATAGCCTTTTGGGTAAGTGTTTCTAACATCAATTTCTTCCACTTCCCTTCCCTAATCACTAGAATCTAGGCCTAAAATCCTAAAATCAAAGTAGAAAATTAGGGGTTTTGGGTAGAGTTAGGTTTTTGGAAATTTTGGGTAATTCAACCCCAACTTGAGGTCGGATTTCAAAACAAATTATATATTTTAGCTCGTGGGGGTATGGGTGATCGGGTTTTGGTCTGAGCCTCGTGTTTGGACCAAGTGGGCCCGGGGTCGAATTTTGATATTTTTGGAAGAACGCTTGGAAATGGGTAATTAGACTATGGGTTGGATTTATTGAGTCTTTATTGATGTACTTAAGTTAATTATGCATAGATATTGTTGTTCCGGAGTTGAATTCAAAAGGAAAGATGGTGTTAGAAGGTTGATTGCTATATTTTGGACCCGAGGTAAGTGTCTTGCCTAACTTTGGTGAGGGAATAGGTATTATTTGCTAAGTGCTAAGTAATTATCATGTTCATTGCATAGGTGAGGTGACGAGTACCTATGCAATGTGTGTCAAGCATGCCCGTGAGCTATTTTAATAGAAATTGCAGTATTTCTTCCATGTTTATCATATTATGAGATTGTCTCTACTTGGTAATTTATTCTTGTTGAAAGTATTGGTTGTTGAGCTTGAGAAGTGTTGATACGATTGATAATCCAAGTGTAGAGTATACAATTGAGGTGATTGGTTATAGTTGAGATCTTTGTCGGGCATTTATTGAGTGATTAATTGATGTTTTCCCCTTGCCGGGTGATTTGAACTGTATATTTCCACTATGATGTACTCCTT
>ML264182.1:0-39133 GCA_005239495.1 Nicotiana undulata | reverse complement strand
CCGTACGCCACGACGGATTTGAAATGAAATTGTGAAATATAAGGGAGTGGGCCGTACGCCACGACGGACTTGAAATGAAATTGTGAAATATAAGGGAGCGGGCCGTACGCCACGGCGGATTTGAAATGAAATTGTGAAATATTAGGGAGCGGGCCGTACGCCACAGCGGATTTGAAATGAAATTGTGAAATATAAGGGAGCGGGCCGTACGCCACGGCGGATTTGAAATGAAATTGTGAAATATAAGGGAGCGGGCCGTACGCCACGGCGGATTCAAAGAATTTGTGATTTTTGTTTCATTCGGTGGTCTTACTCTTGAAAGTGCTTTATTGTTTAAGTTCAGTAGCTGTTTGGATTTATCTACTTTTAGTATATGTACTTGCTGCTTATTTCCCTGACATGCCTATTGTACTTCATTATATTTGATCACATGTTACTACTGCTGGACCCTAGTGAGTATCGAGTCGACCTCTCGTCACTACTTCTTCGAGTTTAGGCGGGATACTCACTGGGTACATATTTATTTAATATGTACTCATGCTGCACTTTCTTTTCTTTTTTGTACTTGACTGTACAGGTCCGGAGGCTGGCACGTCTAACTATCAGGCCGGCGCTAGATATTGATGTCGTGGTCATACTTCTCGGTGAGCTGTTTTCTCGCCGACTTCCTAGCAGCACCCTGGAGCTCTTTAGTTACATTTCTCCGCTCATTTCATTCAGACGGAGACTCTGTATATATTGTAGTCATTGTATATTCAGTAGTTACCCATGACACTCGTGACACTAGTTCCTCGCACACGTGCGTAGTGCATATTTATATTTTTGGGTTTTGGGATGTATATCTATGTATGCATTTTATTTCAGCTTGTATCTACTAGGATTTCACTTCCGCTCAAGGCTAGTATCATGTTTGTCGTTATAAATTGGGAATCCTTGACCGTTTAAGTAGATGGGAAAGGTATCACTTGGTGTAATTATTGTTGGCTTGCCTAACCCCGCCGTTGGGCACCACCACGACTCGGATTGGGATTCTGGGTCGTGACACGAAGGTTACTTGTCTCTCGAGGCAGCCTTAGTAGTCGTAGCTTCGACTCACCTTGTACCGAAGGTGTATCAGCACCATAGCTCGTTTATGACAAAGGAGCCTGGAGGACTTCTCCCCATCAAAGGCTTTCCGCAACCTGGTCTCGCAGCAGAGAAGCTTGGATTTGAGTTTATCAAAGGATTGAAAGATAAGCTTCTTTTCGAAAGTGGAAATATGAAGCTGAAAGATCGAAGAATCATCCAAACTCACCACAGAGCAGAGCCGCTGAGCCTCCTCAAAGGATGAACTTGCGTCTACTGGCCTGGCCCCATCGGTCCCAGATGACCTACTCTCAGCGGGAAAATTATTGCTCAAGACCCCACTATGTTCAGGTGCCCCCCGTCCTTGAACATCCCTCGAAGTACCTTGATGGGAGAAGAGGATGCGGTTAAAGGATCCTCGCCCATCAAAGTGCCTTCGACGGGGGAGAAAGATGCCGGTGAATGATTCTCGCTCCTTCCCTCTCGCGGAGCCTCCCCCTCGAGGTCAGAGGCTTCAGGCACAACGGGCTCGACAACTTCAGATGGATCCCTGGATCGAGACATCGATGCAGAACCCTCCTCCCCAGGAGTACTTATGTCCACAGAATGGCCAATGTATATAAGGCACTCTTCACCGACGACATCTTCCTTATGACCCCGGGAGAGCTCTGCCTCAAGGTAAATGTCCTCGTCCGTCGAGAATCTACTCCGCTTATTATCTTCCCTCTGCTCCGAAGTTGACGACCCTCTCCTCTCCTCGATGGGGCACGACCTCATCTCAGAAAATCCGCCTATGCCTATGATGAAGAAGTTAATATGCATAAGATAAAGTACCTTTCATGAAAATAAATCGCACAACACATAACATGGTGTTTTTCTTCCCATCTGCCCTTTGAGAGATCGTGCCATTTGCACTCGTCATATGATGAGGAAGATGCTAATTTCCTACTCCAATCCGCAAGATCAGGAATCTTCTCCGGCATGCATGAAATCACTGAGAGGGTGAAAAAAGAAACATTCTTATTAACCAATAAAAGCAAAGGCACCGAGTTTTCGACGCAGTACTTACGTCGGAAATTCCATCTTTCCGGAAATGACATTAACTCGGAAGGAATGATGTCGGTGGTCCTCACTCTAATAAATCAACTCAACCATCCTTGGTTTTCGTCCTCGTCGTTACTAGCAATGAACTATCAGTCCTCGGTAATACAGATGCCGATATAACCTGATAAGGTGACCAAAGGTGAACTTGAGCTTCGCCTTTCCAGTGAAAGACCTCATCATCAGCACTATCCGCCAAAATGATGGATGAACATAAGCCAAAGTAACCCCATATCTGCTGCAGAATTCAAGTACGAGGTGATCTAGGGGGCCTAGCGTAAATGGATATGTGTATACACTCAGGAACCCCGCTACGTGGGTCATAATATTATCCTCTCGAGAAGGTATCCGAAGCTAAGGGTGGCAAGTGGGATGGGCCCGGGGCAAACGGGCCAAGTGGGCCATGCTAAACGGGTCCGGGCTAGGGCCTAGGTTATGTGGACCCGGGCTAACCGGTCCCGGGCCAAACAGGCTAACCGGTCCTGGGCCAAACAGGCTAACCGGTCCGGGGCCAAACGGGCTAACCGGTCCCGGGCCAAACAGGCTAAATTTGTGGAACCGGCCCCCTACGGGCCTAAGCCCACATGGTCCCGGGCTAAGTGGGCGGGGCCCGCATGCCAAACGGGCCTGAACGGGTCCGGGCTATTTTTCTTTTTCTTTTTTTAGGTAAGGAAATTTCTTATAAATCTTGTGATATAAATCTTCTAATTCATATTTAAACACAAAAAATAGTAAGTTTCTTCAAATTAATAATAATAGTACTTCAAACTTGCACTAACATTGCATAATAAATTAATAGTACATCAAATTAATTTAACAAACAACAACATTAAGCATATTACGTCTAATAAAATTAAAATAACACAAGTTTGAATTAAACTTAGAATATTAGATAAGAATGTCTTGAGGACGCGTTTGACAAGACTTGATTATATGCCTCCTTAAAGAGTATGTGCCCTCCACCTTTCGCCGAGTGAAGACAGAACCACAGTGCTTGCACGATATCATGTAAGTTTCTTCATTTTTTTCTACCAAATTATAGTGTTCCCGAACAAATGGGGTAATTCTAGAACCACGGGGCATGATTTAACTTGAATTGAGAATTTGAGTAGAGAGAGATTGATGATTTTGTGAGTAAAAATGAAAGAATGAGGGGGTATTTATAGTTGAGAATAGGGACAGAGTGTAATTATAAAACATTTGGGGTTAAAACAAAGTTTGGGGACCAAATGGCTATGTTTTAAACATGCCAAACGACTAGTTTTTGAAATTATAGCCGTTGGCTATTTAATTTTTTTTGTTTTCTATTATATTATCTAAGGCTATTTATTGTAAATTCTATTATATAATTATGACTTATGTCTTGTAATTCAAGTTTAAACACAAAAAAATTAGTAAAGAGATATTCAAACTTGCACTTATTGTAAATTATATTATATAAGTGTGGTTCTAGAGTTACAAATTTTTTGTTATGTAATTATATTATATTATCTAAGACAATTTATTATAAATTATATTAATAAGACAATGTATTGTAATTCAAGTGTAAACACAAATATTCAAGGAAATGCCTTATAATTTTTATTAATACGACATTTAAAAAAATGACTATATCTTTCTTAGTCTTCCTCCCCCCAATGGAATGAGCACAACTAAGGTACTAATACCACCATTAAAAGGGAAAAAAAACTAATCAAGATGTGCCAAAATACAAGTTACATATTAATCTACATAGTATCTCTAACAAATTTCATAAATCCTTCAAGGTTGGGAGGAATTTCCGTTGGTGGTGGCGGAAAAGAAGCTTGTTCATCACCGCTTCCAGGCGAAGCAGCATCCGTCGCAAGTTCTACTAGCATTTCTTCATAAGCTTCGTCTATATCCGGTTGTGATTCAGCAAGTCCAAAAATTCTTCTTTCCGAACGGATCCAATCTCTGAAGAGTACTGATTTTTCCAAGCTTTCCCTCATAGACGCTATATGATCACCGATTTGAAGTCTCGCTTGACAGAAAGTGCTCTCCGATGCCACTGTTGAAGCTTGAATACTTAAATATCTCGAGCCATCATTGAAAGAACCGGAAAGTGTTTTTATTTGTCATTCCACCATTCCAAAACATTGAAGGTGCCGTTTGGATTCTCTGATTCAAGTCCCTGCGACAAATAAACTTGAAGCTCATTTAAATGTGAGCTATCACCAATATGATCACCTTGATAACCTATGAACCCCGTCCAAGAACTAAGTGCTTTTAGCCCCGCAAATCTTTTAGGAACCTGCGAGCTAGACGAGGTAGGAATTGGAACATTTGGTCTAGCATGATCTAATGCTACTTGATAAGCATTATAAATTTCTTGAGCATTTATTTTAATTGACTCCTTTTCATCTTTAGTGTACCAAATTCCTCAGGTGAAAGAGGTAAAGCATTATAAACAATACTATACCAATAGTGAGGACCTCCTAATTTCATGATAGGATTTAACATGGCTGCAATACCATAAAGAGGGGGATAGGGAAAAAATATTTTTTAAACTTAATTTTCATATCACTAATAGCATTTTGGTAAACTACCCCACCCTCTGAAAATTGAGTAAATAATTCTGCAAGTGCTGAAATATAAACTAAACAGTTAGAAATAGTAGCATAATATTTCCTAGATAATTCATTTGTAGCAACATGAAAATATTCTAAAAAATCTATAAGAATTTTAATATTAGCCCAATGTTGATTTGTAAGGTGACCATCATCATCATCATCACTACTAACACGAGCATTATACGTTGCGCTTATTGGATTTCTATATTCATATGCAACAACTAAACTTTCATACAAGAAATTCCACCTAGTCGGACAAGGTTTAGGAACCTTAATTTCTCTAATTCCAAATTCATCACATTTTTTATAATATTCTCTAACTCTACTTCTACAGTTTGAATAAAAAAGCCAATGAAGAGCGAATTTAACCTTTGCAATTTCAGCATTTAATGTTTTCAAACCATCATCGACGATTAAATGGTCAATATGAAAAATACATATAACATGGAAAATATTACTAAATGCAGGACTTAATGTAGTTGTAAGATAGCCTATAACATTAGTGTTACTAGAAGCATTATCCATTGACACTAACATTATTTTATCTGTAATGCAAAAATATCTACAAATATCATGAACTGTCTCAGCAATAAACTTACATGTGTGACTTGAAGTAATTATTCTATAAGAAATAATGAGCTTTTGCATTATCCATTCCTCATCAACCAATGAGTGGTAACAGTAAGATAATCACAGTCATTACCACTCTTACTNATTTATAAATATCAGACTTTACGGTTGTGCGAGGCCATCCTTTATAAGTAGGATTAAAAATTCTTCTAATATAATGGACAAAGTGAGGGTTAGAGGGAAAAATATATGGTAAGCACATAACAGTAATCATTTTTGCCAATTCTTCATAATCTTTATTTGGATCGTAATATAAAATGCCACCGGTAATAGTGTTAATTCCCGGTTGAACTAGATTTGACCCGATACTAGGGTTAACCTGAGTACCTACACTTGTCCCCTTTTGCTTAGCTTTCATTTGTTCAAATCTAATTTTAGCATCAGGGTGTTTCAGTATGTGTCTACTCAAACTACCCGTACCCCCACGATGGTCATTAAATCTATGAGACATCAAGAGGCCACAAGTTTTATACTTAGCCTTATTTGGATCTCTTAGTTGAGTAAACAAATGCAAAACAAGAGATGTTTTGGCCCGTTTACCACGTTATCTATTAAAAGTAGGGGTTACTACAGGAGGGTCATCCGGGGCATCATTTGGATTATTATCAGTTTGGTTAACAACAAGACTAGTAGGTGTATCATCTAAATCAGGTTGAGTTTCATCTAAATCATCATTTTCCTCATCATTTTCATCGATAGTTGGATTACCATAAAGAACATTCATATATTCATCACTTAATTGTGAACCTGGTGTAAGATCATGTATAAAATGACTATCGGTAAATTGAAAACAAGGGTTATCACTATCAAGAATAATAGGTGGGGGAGGGCGGGTAACAGGTCTACGTCGAGGAGTCGGGGGAGGAGTAGTAGCTTGGCCACTAGATTCACCGACTTTAGATTTTCCCTTTCCCTTACTCTTAAAACCAAACATTCCTTTCAAAGTCAAGTCCATATTAATTATAATGAAAAACAAATTAAACAAACAAAACTATAATATTAAAACTTAGGAGTTGGAACGAGTTTATCAAATTGACGAACAACTTCTTGAAAATTGTATAATGTTGAAGACTGGAAGACTTCAATTCACTAACTTCACAATTTTTCAAAATTTGCAATAATAAAGTAAGCAATAGTAGAAGAAAATTAGAGAGAGATTGATGATTTTGTGAGTAAAAATGAAAGAATGAGGGGGTATTTATAGTTGAGAAAAGGAAAAAAGTATAATTATAAAAAGTTTGGGATTAAAATAAAGTTTGGGGGCCAAATGGATATTATTTAAACAAGCCAAACGACCATTTTAAGGGGCCAACGACTAGAATTTAAAATTCTGACCGTTGGACATTTTTTAAACAATTTTTTTTCTTAATTTTTTTGACCGTTGGGCCCGATTGGCCCGACCCAGGACCACCAGTCAGGCCCGGGCTAAACCGGCCCGGGCTCACGGGTCCAAAATAAAGAACCGGCCCCCCACGGGCCTAAAGCCCCCAAATCCCGGACCCTCCACGAGCCAACCCGTTTAGCCCGATAGGACCTGGGTCGGGCCCCGCCCACCTGCCAGCCTTATCCGAAGCATTACATTTGGCCCCCACCCATAGTCTCTGTGATGACCCAAAAGGGGTCATCTTATGTAAATTTAACTATGACTGTGTTCCGAGGCCCCGAAAGCCTTCGTTAATCTCACCTCGATGTGCGTGCGCAGCCCAAGCACGTGGACGGGAAGCCTTTATGTGAAAACTTGATAAATAGTTGAATTTATGATAATTAATTGAATAAAGTTGACTTTGGTAAACATTTTTGGTAAACGGACACGGATCTGTGATCTGACGGTCCCGGGAGGTCTGTATGAAAATATGGGACTTGGGCGTATACCCGGAATCGAATTCCGAGGACCCAAGTCCGAGAAATGAATTCTTAAAGAAAATTGTTTTCTGAAAATAATAAAGGCTTATGGAAATGAATCTTGATGTGAAACCTGTGCTACCGGGCTTGTATTATGGTTTCGGAGCCCGGAACAGGTTCAATATATGTTAATTAAGTTGTCTGTGAATTTGGTAAGAAACGGACTTGATTTGACGGGTTCCGGATCAAATGGGAAAATTTAGAGTTAATGAAGTTTTGAGAATTTTCATAGAATTTGAAATTTGCTTTGGAATGTGATTTTATGTTACCGAGGTCCGAATGCAATTCCGAGACCGATAATAGTTCTGTTATGTCATTTACGACTTGTCTGCAAAATTTGGAATCATTCCGAGTAGTAAAGGCCGGTTCGGCGCATTGAAGTGAATTCTAGAATTTAAAGTTCTTAAGTTTTGATTCGATTTGGTTTTGGGGTTGAATTCTGAGTTTCGTTGTTGTTTTTCATGTTCCGAGAGTTCGAGCGAGTCTGTATCGTGAGTACAGACTTGTTGGCGTCTATGGACGGGGTCCCGAGGGGCTCGGGTGAGTTTCGGACCCCTCAGAGTTAATTCCAAAACACTAGAATTTTTCTGTCTGGTTTTATTCAGTGCGTTTGCAGGTGTAAGGCTGCGATCGCACAATTTGATCAGGGGTGGAAAATGATCTGTGTGATCGCACAGGTCTATCCGCGATCGCACAAGGTAAGTTTTTGGACTAGCCCGGATTAGCTCTCTGCGATAGCAGCCCCTACCCCCGCGATCGCACAAGCCTGTTTTCCCTACTCTCCGCGATAGCCAGCCTACAGCTACGATCGCACAATGCTCTTGAGGGCCCTGGGCAGTTGGCCTGTGCAAACGCACTTCCCCACCTGCGATCGCACAGTATAAGCAGCTGGGCTGTGTGATTTTAATACGTGATTCGGCATTATTTCCTCCATTTTCATCTTCCTCCTCAAGTTATTAGAGAGCTCTTCAAGGAACCTTCCACCACTGTTGTTGAGGTAAGTAAATTCCATAGTTTTACTAGTTTCAAACATTAATTCCTAGTTAAATTCCCTATTAAATTATCTAAAATCATAGAATTAGGTAGCAATTTTAGGGTTCTTGAGGATTTTGTAATTTTCCATTTTAGGCCGTGAATTCAAGTAGAAATCACATCTTAATGATCCTTAGGCTATGAGTGAGTGATCCCTTCGAGAATTTTCGAAATTTGATCATGTGGGACCGGGGTTGGAAATTGGGAATTCTTCAAGAATAGCGATTTTTATTAAATAACTAGGATAATTTCCCGCATTGTGCATGCATTGATATTACTATATACCTTTTGGCTAGTTGCGAGTCCTCGGGTGTAGAGTTTGGAGTTTCGGGCGAAATTGATGTCCGAGGAGTAGATTCGACACGAGGTGAGTCTCCTTTCTAACCTTGTAAGAGGGAATTGTCCCCATAGGTGATGTATATGCTATGTGTAAATTGTTTGGGGGCTACGTACGCTCCAAGTGACGAGAGTCCATACATAGCAGCTATTATTGTTATGTCCGGGTAGTTAGGCCCACATCCTGCCTTGTATGCTTCCTCGTAATGCCTTATATGTCTTATATGCTTTTCTGGTAATGCCTTATATGCCTTATATGCTTTTCTCGTAATGCCTTATATGCTTCCTTGCAATGCTTTATATGATTCATTGTGACGCCATAAGTACTATGAGATTATGTTTTGTATAGTATTGTTCCTCTGAGGCTTTATGGAAATTGTTGTAGGGAAAGGAATTTGTTATGAAAAAGTAATTGAAATATATATGGGATCGGGTTGTACGCCACGGCAGTGTTGAGAAGTATTTGTGATATATATGGGATCGGGACGTATGCCACGGCAGAGTTGAAAATAAATTGAAATATATATATGGGATCGGTCCGTACGCCACGTCAGTGTTGAGAAATACTTGAAATACATATGCGATCAGGCCGTACGCCACAACGAGTTTAGAAGGTACCTTATGGGAGCGGGTCGTCCACCACGGCGAATCCAAGATTTGGTGATTATGGTTTCGTTTCGGTGGTCTTACCCTTGAAAGTGCATTGTTGTTTAATTCAGTAGTTGTTTGGGTTTCTGCTCTTGATATGTACTTGTTGCTTATTTCCTGACATGCCTACTCTATTCCCTTATATTCTATCATATGTTATTAGTGTTGGACCTTAGTGAGTATCGAGTCGACCTCTCATTACTACTTCTTCGAGATTAGGCGAGATACTCACTGGGTACATATTTATTTAATATGTACTCATGCTGCACTACTGTACTTCACTGTACAGGTTCTGAGGTCGGTGCTTCTGGTTATTTTACCGGAGATAGATCCTGAGCTTGTGGACTTGACTTCACGGTGAGCTGCTTCCTCTGGCGATTCCCAGCAGTACCATGGAGTTTTCATTACTTTTGTTGTTTTCCTGTCTATTTCATCCAGACTGTGGATTTGTATATATATTAGTTCCCTTTGTATATTCTGTTAGTATGCCCATGACACTCGTGACACTAGTTCCTGGCACACACGTAGTGTATATTTTGGGAGTTGGGGTTGTATATGCATATATATGCCTTATTTTTGACATGTAGTGTTATGCTTTTATTTCCATGTCAAGCTATCATTATGGTTAATTGTTTAAAATTTGTAATTATTGACTTGCTTAATCAAATGGGAAGGGTAACACTTGGTGTAAATTATATTGGCTTGCCTAACACCGTCGGCTGGCGCCATCACGGCCTGGATTAGGATTCTGGGTCCGGCCAACGTGGTATCTGAACTCTTGGTTCACGTAAGTCTCATGAGTCACGGGCAAGCGCAGTAGAGTCCTGCGGATCGGTACGGAGATGTCTGTACTTATCTTCAAGAGGCTATGGGGTGTTCAGAAACTTCCCTTTATTCATATCCTGTCGTGTAACCTATGATGTACTCAAACTTATTCTTCTATTCTCTCACAGATGGTGAGGACGCGTGCATTAGATGTTTCTGGCCCGGGAGATGTCACTTCCCCCGTCGCCCGAGGTGGGGGTAAAGGCAGGGGTAGAGCACCTGCTCGAGGTAGGGGACGGGGGCGTCCTAGAGCTACACTGGTGGCACAACTAGAGGACCCTATTATGGAGGAGCAGGATGAGGTGCCTCCAGTAGTACCTGCTCCAGTGGATTTCATGACGGGGCCAGGCTTCTTTGAGGTCATGGGCCGTATGCTGAGATTCATGGATACTATGTCTCAGGCTGGTTTATTTCCAGCCGACCCTGCTACTTCTCAGGCGCGAGGGAAAGTCCAGACCCTTACCGCTCAGGCCATAAGTCAGGCAGCAGCAGCACGTCATACCCCGGGCACACCGCCCGTGGGAGGGGTTCAGCCCGTAGTAGCAGCCCCAGAGCCCAGGCCAGTTGCAGAGGGTGACCAGCAGAAGATGTTTGATAGATGGACCCGACTTCGCCCTCCAGTCTTCAGGGGTGAGCGGGGTGAGGATGCTCAGGATTTTATTGATAGGTGCAGGGACAGACTGCACAACATGAGGATTTTGGAGTCCCGTGGAATGGATTTCACCATATTTCAGTTAGAGGGCAGAGCTCGCAGGTGGTGGCAGTTATATATTCTCAGCAGACCAGCAGATTCTCCTCCTGTCACTTGGGATCAGTTCGTTCAACTATTTCTAGACAGATACATTCCAATTTTTAAGAGGGAGGAGCTACGGGGTCAGTTTGAGCGACTAGAGCAGGGGAAGATATCAGTGACTGATTATGAGGCTAAATTTTCCGAGTTATCTCGCCATGCCCTTATGATATTTCCTACTGATGCCAAGAGGGTGCGGCGATTTGTGGCAGGCTTTCATGCAGGTATTAGGGCCTCTATGGCCCGAGAGGTGGAGATGGGTATCCCCTACCAGCTTGTAGTCGAGATAGCTCGATAGATTGAGGGGTATCGGTTGACGAGAAGGGATCAGGGTTAGTAGGGTCAGCGGGACAAGAGGTCCAGGTTCTCAAGAGAGTTCAGGGATGCTTCAACTAGGATCAGGGGTCAGTTCGGGGGTGGTCAGCCCAACAGACCTTCATATCCAGCACCCCCACTACCCCCTCGAGGTGGCTGAGTGAGACCTCAGTTCGGCGCTATGCCAGAGCGTTCCTATCGTCCTCCATCCATCCAGGGTGCACCCAGCAGTTATTCCAGTCATCGGAGATCCTCTAGTTCCTATTTCAGTGCCTTACCAGAGGGTTCGCACCGCCCTCCGTCTATTTAGGGTTCTTCCTCTTTTGGGCAGCGGGCTGTAGCACCTGGAGGTTATTTTGAGTGTGGGGAGCCGGGTCATACATGGAGGTATTGTCCCAGGTATCGAGGCAAGGCAGTGCAACAGAGTTATCAGCCTAGGAGTTTAGCACCAACAGTCCGACCACCTCGAGGTGGAGGATAGGTCGGCAGGGGTCGTCCTAGAGAGGGAGGCCAGTCAGGAAGAGGTCAGTTAGTTCCTGTTCACTCTGGGGGAGTTCAGTCTTTCGGAGCCTCAGCCAGATTTTATGCCATTCCGGCCAGATCAGATACAGTTCCCTCAGACACCGTAATCACATGTATTATCTCAGTATGTGGTAGAGAGGCTTCGGTACTATTTGATCCAGGATCCACGTATTCATATGTTTCAATACTATTTGCTCATTTTCTGGATGTCCCTCGTGAGTCCTTGGGTTCTCCTATATATGTGTCCACTCTTGTGGGCGATTCTGTGGTGGTAGACCGAGTCTACGGTCTTGTGTGATCACTTTCTGCGGTTTCGATACCAGACCAGATCTTTTATTGCTGGATATGATTGATTTTGAGGTTATCCTAGGCATGAATTGGCTATCTCCTTATCATTCTGTGTTAGATTGCCATGCTAAGACAGTCACTTTAGCCATGCCTGAGTCGCCTAGGGTAGAGTGGAGAGGTTCTTCAGTTAGTGCCTCCAGCCGGGTCATTTCCTTCGTGAAGGCTCGGCATATGGTCGAGAAGGGTTGTTTGGCTTACCTTTCTTATGTGCGGGACACCACCGCCGAGTCTTTGACTATTGATTAAGTGCCGGTGGTGCGAGAGTTTTCAGACGTATTTCCTTCAGATCTTCCAGGCATGCCTCTAGATCGAGATATTGATTTAGCTCCAGATACTCAGCCTATTTCCATCCCCCCGTATCGTATGGCTCCTAAGGAGTTGAAAGAGTTAAAGGAGCAACTTGAGGAGTTGTTGGCTAAGGGGTTCATCAGGCTGAGTATGTTGCCGTGGGGTGCTCCAGTCCTATTTGTGAAGAAGAAGGATGGGTCGATGCGGATGTGTATTGATTACCGCCAGCTGAATAAGGTTACTATTAAGAATAAGTATCCTCTGCCGCGGATCGATAATTTATTTGACAAGTTGCAGGGTGCTCGTGTGTTTTCCAAGATTGATTTGAGATCGGGTTACCATCATTTGAGGATTCGGGCTTCAGATGTTCCAAAGACTGCATTTCGTACCAGATATGGCCATTATGAGTTCCTGGTGATGTCCTTTGGTTTAACTAATGCCCCAACAGCATTCATGGACTTGATGAATAGGGTATTCAGGCCATATATTGATTCCTTAGTCATCATCTTCATTGATGACATCTTGATTTATTCGTGGAGCCTGGGTGAGCATGAGCAGCATTTGAGAGTTGTGCTCCAGACCTTGCGGGAACAGAAGTTGTATGCTAAGTTCTCCAAGTGCGAGTTCTGGTTAGATTCCGTGGCATTTTTGGGGCATGTGGTATTCGGAGAAGGTATCAAGGTTGATCCTCAGAATATTGAGGCGGTTAAGAGTTGGCCGCGTCCTACTTCAGCTACATAGATCACGAGTTTCTTAGGTCTAGCAGGCTATTATCGCCGGTTCGTGGAAGGGTTCTCTTCTATTGCAGCTCCATTGACCAGATTGACTCAGGAGAGTGCCCCATTTCGGTGGTCCGACGAGTGTGAGGCGAACTTCCAGAAGCTCAAGTCAGCTTTGACCTCAACACCAGTTCTGTCATTGCCTTCCGGTTCTGGGATGTATACTGTGTATTGAGACGCTTCATGCGTCGGGTTGGGATGTGTTTTGATGCAAGATGGCAGGGTTATTTCTTATGCTTCGCGCCAGCTGAAGGTTTTTGAAAAGAATTATCCTGTGCATGACTTAGAGTTGGCAGCGATTGTTCATGCTTTGATGATTTGGCGGCACTATTTGTATGGTGTGTCATGTGAGGTCTACACTGATCACCACAGTTTGCAGCACTTATTCAAGCAGAGGGACCTTAATTTTAGGCAACGGAGATGGCTTGAGTTGTTAAAAGGTTATGATCTCACTATTCTATATCACCCGGGCAAGGCGAATGTAGTAGTAGATGCTTTGAGCAGGAGAGCAGCGAGTATGGGTAGATTGGCCTACATTGCAGTTAAGGAGAGACCTTTAGCCTCGGACATTCAGTCCTTGGCCAATCACCTTGTGAGATTGGACCTTTCGGAGCCTCATCGAGTTTTGGCTCATGTAGCTGCTCAGTCTTCATTGTTGGGGGAGATTAAGGCTCGGCAGTTTGATGATCCATGCCTTGAAGAGCTTCGGGATTCAGTTGTCAAGGGTAGGGCCAAGGAGGTTACTTTGGGCGAGGATGGTGTTTTGAGACTCTAGGGTCGTTTATGTGTTCCTAATATTGATGGCTTGAGGAAGAGAATTCTAGAATAGGCCCACAGTTCTCGGTATTCTGTTCATCCGGGTGCGACAAAGATGAACCGTGATTTGAAGCAGCACTACTGGTGGAAACGGATGAAGAATGATATAGTGCAGTATGTGGCTATGTGTCTCAATTGTTAGCAGGTCAAGTACGAGCACCAGAGGCTAGCAGGCTTATTTCAGCAGATGCCCATTCCTGAGTGGAAATGGGAGCGCATCACCATGGACTTTATGGTTGGGTTGCCTCGGACCTTGCGGAAGGTTGACGTAGTTTGGGTCATTGTGGATAGATTGACCAAATCGGCGCATTTCATTCCTGTGGCTACTACTTACACTACAGAGAGGCTGGCCCAGATTTATATTCGGGAGATAGTGTGGTTGCACGGTGTGCCAGTGTCCATTATATCAGATCGAGGTCCTCAGTTCACCTCGCACTTCTGGAGAGCATTGCACAGTGAGATGGGCACTCACATAGATCTCAGCTCAACATTTCACCCTCAGACTGATGGTCAGTCAAAGCGTACGGTTCAGATTTTGGAGGATATGCTCAGGGCTTGTGTGATTGATTTTGGCGATCAGTGGGACCAGTTCTTGCCTTTGGCGGAGTTTGCATACACAGTTATCATTCCAGCATCGAGATGGCTCCATTCGAGGCTTTATATGGCCGGCGATGTCGTTCTCCTATCGGGTGGTTTGAGCCTAGCAAGGCCAAGTTATATGGAACAAATCTGGTGAGAGATGCTTTGGGTAGGGTGAAGATTATTCAAGAGAGACTTCGCACAGCTCAGTCCAGACAGAAGAGTTATGTAGATTAGCGGGTGCGTGATGTAGCATTTACGGTGGGAGATAAGGTTATGTTGAAGGTTTCGCCGATGAAGGGCATTATGAGATTCGGGAAGAAGGGCAAGCTGAGCCCCAGGTTTATAGGCCCTTTCGAGGTGTTGAGGCGAGTCGGGGAGGTTTCTTATGAGCTCGCTTTACCTCCCGCCTTATGAGGAGTTCATCCGGTATTTCATGTATCCATGCTCCGGAGATATCATACCGATTTCTCTCACGTGATTGATTTCAGCACTATTCAGTTAGATGAGAAGTTGGGCTTTGAGGAGGAGCCAATTGCTATTATTGATAGGCAGGACCGCCAGTTGAGGTCTAAGAGAATTTCTGCCGTAAAGGTCCAGTGGAGAGGCCAACCGGTCGATGAGGCGACTTGGGAGTCCGAAGAGGACATGCAGAGAAGGTATCCACAGCTATTCAACACTTCAGGTACGGTTCTACGTCCGTTCGAGGACGAACATTTGTTTTTGAGGGGGAGATTGTGATGACCCAAAAGGGGTCATCTTATGTAAATTTAATTATGACTGTGTTCCGAGGCCTCAAAAGCCTCCGTTAATCTCACCTCGATGTGCGTGCGCAGCCTAGGCGCGTGGTCGGGAAGCCTTTATGTGAAAACTTGATAAAGAGTTGAATTTATGATAATTAATTGAATAAAGTTGACTTTGGTCAACAATTTTGGTAAACTGATCCAGATCCATGATCTGACGGTCCCGGGAGGTCCGTAAGAAAATATGGGACTTGGGCGTATGCCCGGAATCGAATTCCGAGGACCCAAGTCTGAGAAATGAATTTTTAAAGAAAATTGTTTTCTGAAAATAATAAAGGCTTATGAAAATGAACCTTGATGTGAAACCTGTGCTGCCGGGCCCGTATTATGGTTCCTGAGCCCGGAACAGGTGCAACATGAGTTAATTAAGTTGTTTGTGAAATTTGGTAAGAGACAGACTTGAGTTGACGGGTTCTGGATCAAATGGGAAAATTTAGAGTTAATGAAGTTTTGAGGATTTTCATAGAATTTGAAGTTTGGTTTGGAATGTGATTTTATTTTACCAAGGTCCGAATGCAATTCCGAGACCGGGAATAGTTCCGTTATGTCATTTACTACTTGTCTGCAAAATTTGGAATCATTCCGAAAAGTATAGGCCGGTTCGGCGCATTGAAGTGAATTCTAGAATTTCAAGTTCTTATGTTTTGAATCGATTTGATTTTGGGGTTGAATTCTGAGTTTCGTTGTTGTTTTTCATGTTCCGAGAGTTCGAGCGAGTCCGTATCATGAGTACAGACTTGTTGGCGTCTTTGGACGGGGTCCCGAGGGGCTCGGGTTAGTTTCGGACCCCTCAGAGCTAATTCCGAAACACTAGAATTTTTCGCTCTGGTTTTCTTCTGTGCGTTTGCAGGTGCAAGGCTGCAATCGCACAAGGGGTGGAAAATGACATGTGCGATCGCACAAGTCTATCCACGATCGCACATGGTATGTGTTTTGGACTGACCCGAATTATCTCTCTGCGGTCGCAACCCCTACCCCCGCGATCGCACAAGCCTGTTTCCCCTACTCTCTGCGATCGCTAGCCTACAACTGCGATCACACAGTGCTCTTGAGGGGCCTGGGCAGTTGGCATGTGCGAACGCAGTTCCCCAGCATCGATCGCACAGTATAAGTAGCTGGGCAGTGTGATTTTAATACGAGATTTGGCATTATTTCCTCCATTTTCATTTTCCTCCTCAAGTTCTTAGAGTGCTCTTCAAGAAACCTTCTACCACTGTTATTGTGGTAAGTAAATTCCATAGTTTTACTAGTTTCAAACATTAATTCCTAGTTAAATTCCCTACTAAATTATCTAAAATCATAGAATTAGGTAGTAATTTTAGGGTTCTTGAGGATTTTGTAATTTTCTATTTTAGGCCATGAATTCAAGTAGAAATCACACCTTAGTGATCCTTAGGTTATGGGTGAGTGATCCCTTCGAGAAGTTTCAGAATTTGATCATGCGGGACCGGGGTTGGAAATTGGGAATTCTTCAAGAATAGCGATATTTATTGAATAACTAGGATAGTTTCCCGCATTGTGCATTCATTGATATTATTCTATACCTTTTGGCTAGTTGCGAGTCCTCGGGTGTAGAGTTTGGAGTTTCGGGCCAAATTGTGGTCCGAGGAGTACATTCGACACGAGGTGAGTCTCCTTTCTAACCTTGTAAGAGGGAATTGTCCCCATAGGTGATGTATATGCTATGTGTAAATTGTTTGGTGGCTACGTACGCGCCAAGTGACGAGAGTCCGTACGTAGCGGCTATTATTGTTATGTCCGGATAGTTAGGCCCACATCCTGCCTTGTATGCTTCCTCGTAATGCCTTATATGCCTTATATGCTTTTCTCGTAATGCCTTATATGCCTTATATGTTTTTCTCGTAATGCCTTATATGCTTCCTTGCAATGCTTTATATGATTCATTGTGACGCCATAAGTACTATGAGATTATGTTTTGTATAGTATTGTTCCTCCGAGGCTTTATGGAAATTGTTGAAGGGAAAGGAATTTGTTATGAAAAAGTAATTGAAATATATATGGGATCGGGCCGTACGCCACGACAGTGTTGAGAAGTATTTGTCATATATATGGGATCGGGCCGTACGCCACGACAGAGTTGAAAATAAATTGAAATATATATATGGGATCGGGCCGTACGCCATGGCAGTGTTGAGAAATACTTGAAATACTTATGGGATCAGGCCCTACGCCACGACGAGTTTAGAAGGTACTTTATGGGAGCGGGCCGTACGCCACGGCGGATCCAAGATTTGGTGATTATGGTTTCGTTTTGGTGGTCTTACCCTTGAAAGTGCATTATTGTTTAATTCAGTAGTTGTTTGGGTTTCTGCTCTTGATATGCACTTGTTGCTTATTTCCTGACATGCCTACTGTATTCCCTTATATTCTATCATATGTTATTACTGTTGGACCTTAGTTAGTATCGAGTCGACCTCTCGTCACTACTTCTTCGATATTAGGCGGGATACTCACTAGGTACATATTTATTTAATATGTACTCATGCTGCACTTTTGTACTTAACTGTACAAGTTCTGAGGTCGGTGCTTTTGGTTATTGTACCGGAGATAGATCCTGAGCTTGTGGACTTGACTTCACGGTGAGCTGCTTCCTCTGGCGATTCCTAGCAGTACCATGGAGTTTTCACTTACTTTTGTCACTTTCCAGTCTATTTCATCCAGACTGTGGATTTGTATATATATTAGTTCCTTTTGTATATTCCGTTAGTATGCCCATGACACTCGTGACACTAGTTCCTGGCACACACGTAGTGTATATTTTGGGAGTTGGGGTTGTATATGCATATATATGCCTTATTTTGGACATGTAGTGTTATGCTTTTATTTCCATGTCAAGCTATCATTATGGTTAATTGTTTAAAATTTGTAATTATTGACTTGCTTTATCAAATGGGAAGGGTAACACTTGGTGTAAATTATATTGGTTGCCTAACCCCGTCGGTGGGTGCCATCACGATCTGGATTAGGATTCTGGGTCCTGATAGTCTCTCCTCACGGTCTCGAGGTGCTGCTCTTCTATCGAGCGGATGAACCTTGAAGCATACTCTCGGTTGCCTGGGGTGTCGAATGTTTACTCTATCGCAAAGTCTTTCTTCAAAGCAAAACAATTCGAGGTCAGTTCGCCGTACGCCGGCGGTGTACCACCGACCGGACAAGAAGCAGAGGTTGAGCTTCCTTCTTCTTGGTAAGCGGGTTTGTCCGTGGAAGCCATAACTACTTTGGTGCAAGAAAAAAGAGATGAAAATCAAAGCATAAACTTAGATTAAAATGGTAAAAGAATTGATGAGACGAAAAATCTATAAGAAAGGCAATTGCTCAAAGCGGATAAAGTCTTCTAATAAAGAATGATGATGCATGTATAGAGCAACGGATGTTCGCCTGCCTTAAAGGCCAACTAATTCTGAATAAGTCATTACAGCCTTTTCGGGAAGTGTGCCGCCGAGACCACCTCGGTCACTTCACATGTCATGTCGTATGAATAACACTCTCCAAGGGCTCGAGGTCCCCATATCAATCCAACCTCAAGATGGTACCCAATATCGAGGGTCTCAGCTATTATAATTATGGGTTCTAAGGAACCATCAATATCAACTTAACCTAGAGATGGTGCCCGATCTCGAGGATCTAAGTTATCACAACTGTGGGCTCTAAGGAGTCATCAATGTATACATAATATCGAGACGGTACCCGATCTCGAGGACCTCTGTTTCTATGATCACGAGCTCTAAAGAGCCATCAAAATCAGCCTAACCTCGGGATGGTGCCCAATCTCGACGATCTCTGTTATAATAAATATGTGCTCTAAGGAGCCATCAGTGTCAATCCAACCTCGAGATGGTGCCCTATCTTGAGGATATCAATTATTGTATCTGTAGGTTCTAAGGAGTCTTTAATGCCAATTTAGTCGAGACGAAACCAGGTCTCAAGGATGTTTGTTACTACAAGTATGGGTTTTAAGGGGATTATCAATTCGGCCCCGAGATGGTACCCAATCTCGAGGGTCTCTATTATTACGACTACGGGCTCTAAGGAGACGTCGATATTAATCTAACCTCGAAATGGTACGCGATTTCAAGGATCTCTATCACTACATTTGTGTGCTCTGAGGGACTGCCAATATCTACCTAGCCCCGAGATGGTGCCCGATCTCGAGGGGTTCTATTATTCCAAGCATGAGCTCTAAAGTGTCGACATCAAAATTCGAAAATTAGTTGTGCACTGAAAAATAAAAGACTTGAAACAAAGAAAAGAGTTTCTTGGCATTACCAAAAAATATATTTACAGAAGTATCCTTACAAAGCTCCTCCAGGGAGCCGATGCACAAAAAGAAAGAAAAGAAAAGGCAAAAATAGTGGGTGAATCTACTCATCGCCGCCGCTATTATCTGCGTTGCTACCGGAGCCTCTACCAGAACTCTCGTCTGAAGAAGATCAAAATGCCATCTTCTTCCAAGGCCCTGGCTCTCTCGACCTCATCAGAATGATCGGCAACCTTGGCGCTTGCTTCTTCGAGTGCTTGCCTTCTGGCTTGAGAACGGGCATGGGAAATGGCCCGAGTCATCTTCAGCTCGGCCTTTTCAGATATCTCCCTAGCCCGATGGTTGGAGGCAGCATCATCTCTTTTGTATGAGACTATGTGCTCATCGGCCTCGGACAGGCGTGCAGAAGAAGAGGTGCCTTGTTTCTGAGGCACCGTTTTAGAAGTTTTTTCCATAACTATAATGAAGTTTCTGAGAGAAAAGATGAAGAAACAAGCATAAAAGGGAGATGAATGCAAACGAAGTTGGGAGATAGCTCTAAAGCTTGAAAATGATTGTAAAATAGTGAATGGCGGGAAAGTGAGGTATTTATAGAAAGCGCATGGGCAACGCTTGAGAAACACAGAAGTCGAACCAATGACGGGTTGTGGGCTTCTCGACAATCGTGTTGATAGCGACCTCTACGACAGTCTAGCAGCAATAGTTGAGCCGGGAATCGGTCGGGGAAATAGGGTCATAGACGAAGCAGCTGAGGCCCAAGTGAAATACAACAAACTGTGCAAGAGGATTCGTGACTCCGAGGCTGAGCATATGGAGATACACGAGACAGATATGAGATTAATCAATGAGTGGAGGGAATTGGCTATCAAATCCAATGAAAGGTTGGAGTATCTGGAGCATGGTCTGATGGAGCTAGAGGAAAAGACGAGAAAGAGAGTCGCCGACTACTAGAATGCTGAAGGAAGCGAAGGAAGGAATCTAGCAAGGGTATACTTGCTATTGGGCATGCGCGAACTGGGGAACCTGATCGATGGAGCCAGAAAGATCAAACTTGGGGAAGGTCCTTTTGGGACCAAGTAGGGTAGATTTATTTGCTTTATCAAATGTAATAAGGCCAAGTGGCAGCAGTGACTTATCTTATCTTATATTAGTGTCGTTTTAGATTAATATATTTTTACATTAATGAAATGAGGCAATTATTGGCACTTAAGTTCTCCAAATCAATTTGTCGCTAGGCCTACCTCGGGCACAACGAGGCTCCCAAATTAGGACGCGAATTTATATTTTCGCAATATGTGTTAAATAATGCAAATGCTCTTTACATAACTCTTAATGAGTTGGTTACCTTTTGTTTTTCTTTCTTTCTTCTTGATTATTCCCATTCCCCAAGGTTGGTTCACGCATACTAGCATCATCAGCTTACCATACTAGATCTAGGGTCCCTCCACCTTCTCCTTCTCCAAGTGTACCAAAAGGAAAAGGAAAGGCAAAAATGGATGATCTGAACGACATCAGAAAGGACAACGCTATACATGTTGAGAATACAGAAGCTTCCGATGGTCGGGGTACTCATGCCCCAAATGATGTGGTTTCGCGAATTGAGAAGAAAATGCGTTCACTCCAGGGTAAGCTTGAACATGTCCGTAGCTTGGCAAATCTCTCCCTCACACTGACATCCCAAATATCAATCACCCAAATATCTAGAACCTTGTACCGCCTCAGAACACCCCCAACAAATGCCCGCAAAATCCTCCCGCATCTCACCTGTATACAACCCCGCCTCAAAACCAACCTCTCCCTTCACAATACCAGCAAACCACTTATCAAACTCCCTAAAATACCCCGCAAATTATCCCCGAACCCCAAAGCTCAACTAATGGTCATCACTATACCCAAACTCCTGGCATTCACCATAACAACCCCATATACATGGAAACCCTACCTCACTCCACTCAACTAATATCCTTTACACAAGAATCTGTCGAGAAAAACCTGCTTACGAAGAACATGGTTGAGGAGCTCAAGAAGTTGACAAGTCGATATCAGGGTGTTGAAGGAGGTAAAGGGATAGAAGGTCTGAATTACGAGGATTTATGGATAGAACTAGATGTGGAACTACTGGAGGGTTACAAACCTCCCAAGTTTGAAAAGTTTGACGGAACAGGTGATCCCAAAGTTCATCTGAGAACTTATTGTGAAAAGCTCAAAGTGGTCGGAAAATATGAAAGGATTCGCATGAAGCTCTTCATGAGAAGTCTTACTGGAGATGCCCTGTCCTCGTACATAAGCGAGAACCCCAAGAAGTGGGTCAATTGGGTGATCATGGCGTCAGATTTCATGGACAGATTCAAATTCAACACGTAGAATGCACCGGATATCTTCTATATCTAGAACCTAAAGAGGAAGCCAACCGATAATTTCCGCAAGTATGCTACTCGGTGGAGGTTGGAAGCATCCAAGGTCAGACCAGCGTTAGACGAGGAACAGATGAACAAGTTATTTGTCAGGGCATAGGATCTGCAGTATTATGAAAGGCTAATGGTTATAGAAAACCATAAGTTCTCTGATATCATCAAACTCGGAGAAAGGATCGAGGAAGATATTAAAATATGGATGGTGAAAAATTTTGAGGCATTGCAGGCCACAAACAAAGCATTGCAATCAGGTGCAATATCAAAGAAGAAAGAAGTATGAACATTAATGGTTTCCCAAGGTCCGAAAACCCCATTTGTATACCAGACACCTCCACCCACATTTCAACAATCACCTCCCAGATATTCCCAACCTGCTGCTGCCTAACATACCTATAACTCCCAACCATCCTACTATCTGTCACCTCCGATTCGTCCAAACTACCAAAAACCCAAGAATAATTTTGACCGCAAAACCACCCAGACAATACACCACCATTGTTGAACCCATTGACCAATTGTACGAAAGGAAGGTGGTTTGATTATGTCACCCCTATTTCCAATGTGGCAATGGAGAATTCATCTCAATGGGTCAACCCGAACAAAACCTGTGCATACCATTCCGGTATGAAAGGCACACAATTAACGAGTGCCAGTCATTGAAAGATAAGATCCAGACGTTGATTGATAATAAGGTCATATATGCAAAGGAAGCTGCACCCAACGTATGCAATAACCCCCCCCCCCCCTCCGATCATAAGGGCGAAGGGATCAATGTGATAGAAACTGATGAGGAGTGGGATCCCGAGGGATCAATTTGACTTATCAGATAGGGTGGCGATCCTAAGAAGCCTGCAGTCACGCTCAATCCTATTGTGGTGCAAGTACAACCACCGATTGAAGTCGAGGTAGCTGCATCGGTTCCTTTTGAGGTAGAAATGGCACCAGCTGCAGCCACACTTGTTCCATTTGAGGTGGAAGTAGCCACACCTTTCACAGTGACGGTAGCAACCACACCGCCCTTCAGTACCAATTATGTACCTTGGGATTATGTGGCCAAGGCTAGAACAAAGGGAAAAGCAAAAAGGGAAGAATCCGGTGTTAGAGAGGGTGACGATCCTAAGAAGCATGCAGTCACGCTCAATCATATTGTGGTGCAAGTACAGCCACTGATTGAAGGTGAGGTAGCTGCATCGGTTCCTTTTGAGGTAGAAATGGCACCAGCTGCAGCCACACTTGTTCCATTTGAGGTGGAACTAGCCACACCTTTCACAGTGACGGTAGCAACCACACCGCCCTTCACTACCAATTTTGTACCTTGGGATTATGTGGCCAAGGCTAGAATAAAGGGAAAAGCGAAAAAGGAAGAATCCGGTGTTGCATAGGGTATGACCAGAACGGGAAGGGTTTATACACAAGAACAATTGGGGGAAACCAGTAAGCACGCCTCCATCAAACCGCCCATTATTGAGACTTGTCCAGATGACCTCTAGAGGAAATTACAAGCAAGAGAGTATTCAATCGTCGATCATTTGAACAAGACTCCCGCCCAGATATCTATCTTGTCACTGCTGCAAAATTCCGAGTCACACAAGAATGCTCTAATGAAGGTGTTGAGTGAAGCATATGTTACCAACAACATCACTCGTGGAGAAATGGCCAATATGGTGGGACAGGTGCTACAGAGCCACAAAATCACTTTCCATGAGGACGAATTGCCACCGGAAGGGTTGAATCACAACAGGGCACTACACATCACAGTGCAGTGCGAAGAAGTTTATTGCTAGAGTTATGATTGACGGAGGATCAAGCCTCAACAATTTCCCATTGACAACATTAAAGAGGTTGGGCAAAGTCTTACATGAGATACGAGAGGGAACTATGAATGTGAAAGCATTCGACGGGTCTCAAAGGGCTACCATTGGAGAAACAAATCTCTGCCCGCAGATGGTTCCTACCTGGTTTGATGTGGAATTTCATGTACTGGATATATCCTCCTTCTACAATTTGTTGTTAGGGCGACCTTAGATAAAAGCGGCTGGGGCCGTAGCATCTACGCTACATTAGGATGTGAAGTTCGAGTGGAACAATCAAGAAGTAATTATCCACAGAGATAGGAGCAACCCCATTTAAAGTAGTCAGACTATTCCGGTGATTGAAAATAGAAGAAAGATAGGTGGAGAGACCTACCATCGTATTGAACGGGTTAACGCGATCGAGAAAGATAATTGGTGGAGTAGCAAGATAGCAAGCATACTAGCATGGAAAGGATATGAGCCCGCCAAGGGGCTTGGTAAAAATATTCAGGTCATCTCCAAGCCAGTACATCCAAAGAGTTATGGTACCACTTTCGGGCTGGGATATCAATACACCTAGCAAGAATACCGAAACTAGTCACCAGCGTGGCGTGGTCCATACTATCCTCTTGAGAAACACGTGCCACACTTGAGTCAGGCCTTCCATCAGGCTGATATCATATGGGGATCGGAGGAATAAGAATCGTTGGCGGCATTAAGGAATTTGTTCTTGGAAGATAATGACATGCACTGTTGTGTAATCGTCGAGGAGGAGTAGGAGGAAAGCCCTACTATCCAAGATGTGGAAGAGGAGCATTCCTCAAGAGCTGGATTGTTAAACCATCGAGGGCCCGACGAGTCTCGGGGTAGAAAGACTGAATAACATTGTTTATGTTTCTTTTCTAGAAAAAAATGATTTCCCTTTCGCATTTCTATTTTAAATAGTATTTCCAATGTTAAAAAAACGTCATTTGAGTTACTAAAAATAATTTTTTTGTCTGACGCTTTAAATGTCTCGATGTTTTATTATTACTACTTTTCTTTTATATCTTTATATTTACAACATTACTATATCCTATCTTGATGAACGGACAACTGTGACATGTAATGAGACAACGCAACAAAAGGACAATGATTCAGAAGATGAAGATGTAATACATGAGGAGATTGTCAAAGAGGTAGAGGATTTTGAGAACAAACCCAAGTCCAACCTGGACGAAGCTGAGATAGTCAACCTGGGAAATTCAGAAACCGTCAAGGAGACCCGCCAAAGCATACTAGCATGGAAAGGATATGAGCCCGCCAAGGGGCTTGGTAAAAATCTTCAGGTCATCTCCAAGCCAGTACATCCAAAGCGTTACGGTACCACTTTCGGGCTGGGATATCAATACACCTAGCAAGAATATCGAAACTGGTCACCACCGTGGCGTGGTCCATACTATCCTCTTGAGAAACACGTGCCACACTTGAGTCAGGCCTTCCATCAGGCTGATATCATATGGGGATCGGAGGAATAAGAATCGTTGGCGGCATTAAGGAATTTGTTCTTGGAAGATAATGACATGCACTGTTGTGTAATCATCGAGGAGGAGTAGGAGGAAATCCCTACTATCCAAGATGTGGAAGAGGAGAATTCCTCAAGAGCTGGACTGTTAAACCATCGAGGGCCCGACGAGTCTCGGGGTAGAAAGGCTGAATAACATTGTTTATGTTTCTTTTCTAGAAAAAAAATGATTTCCCTTTCGCATTTCTATTTTAAATAATATTTCCAATGTTCAAAAAACGTCATTTGAGTTACTAAAAATAATTTTTTTGTCTAACGCTTTAAATGTCTCGATGTTTTATTATTACTACTTTTCTTTTATATCTTTATATTTACAACATTACTATATCCTATCTTGATGAACGGACAACTGTGACATGTAATGAGACAACACAACAAAAGGACAATGATTCAGAAGATGAAGATGTAATACATGAGGAGATTGTCAAAGAGGTAGAGGATTTTTAGAACAAACCCAAGTCCAACCTGGACGAAGCTGAGATAGTCAACCTGGGAGATTCAGAAACCGTCAAGGAGACCCGCATCATCACCTACTTGTCACCGTCAGAGAAATAGGAATACACTAGGTTCTTGAAAGAATATGAGGACCTCTTTGCATGGTCATACGACGATATGGCCGGATTAAGCACATTCATTGTGGCCCACAAGTTGCCCACGAACCCAATGTGTCCGCCAGTGAAGTAGATATGAGCCTGAAAATCAAGGAGGAGGTTACTAAGCAGATCTAAGCCAAGGTCCTCATGGTAGTTGAATATCCAACTTGGCTAGCCAACATTGTGCCAGTTCCAAAGAAGGATGGGAAAGTCAAAGCTATGTCGATTATCGGGATCTCAACAAAGCCAGCCCAAAGGATAATTTCCCGCTGCCGAATATACACATCTTGATCGACAATTGTGCCAAGCATAAACTTAAGTCTTTTGTGGATTGCTTCACCGGTTACCATCAGATCTGGATGGCTGAGGAGGATGCTAAGAAAACAACCTTCATTACACCATGAGGGGTGTACTGTTACAAGATGGTGGCGTTCGGCTTAAAGAATAATGGGGCCACCTACATGAGGGCCATGAACACTATTTTTCACGACATGATACACAAAGAGATAGAAGTATATGTGGATGATGTCATCATTAAATACAATAAGGTCACATAACATATAGCGGGCTTGCGGAAATTCTTTGACAGACTGCGGAAGTACAACATGAAACTAAATCCCGCAAAGTGTGCATTCGGGGTTCCTGCCAGAAAGCTATTGAGGTTCATCGTCAGCCACCAGGGAATAGAATTGGATCCGTCAAAGTTCAAAGCCATCCAAGAATTATCACCGCCAAATAACAAGAAGGACGTCATGAGTTTTTTATGATGTCTCAACTATATCAGTCGCTTCATAGCACAATCAACTGTAATATGTGAGCCGATTTTCAAAATGCTGAAGAAGGATGCCGCAACCAGTTGGACCGAAGATTGCCATAAAGCTTTTGACAAAATCAAAGGATACTTGTCCACACCACCGGTTTTTGTCCCGCCAGAGCCTGATAGACCATTGCTACTCTACCTTTCTGTACTAGATGAGGCTTTCGGTTGTGTCTTGGGACAACATGACGAGAGAGGGAGCAAAGAGCAAGCCATATATTATCTCAGTAAGAAGTTCACACCCTACGAAGCACGGTACTCTCTGTTGGAACGCACTTGTTGTGCTCTGACATGGATAGCCCAGAAATTAAGGCACTACTTCTGTGCTTCTACCACATATCCATATCAAGGATGGATCTTTTGAAGTGCATCTTCAGAAGCCTATGCCTATAGGAAAGGTGGCCAAATGGAAAATATTGTTGAGTGAAGTTGACATCACCTATGTAACTCAGAAAGCGGTCAAGGGACATGCATTAACAAATCATCTTGTGAAACATCCTGTAGGTGGAGAATGCGAACTATTAAAAACATATTTTCTTGATGAAGAAATGTTAATTCATAGGAGAGGATATTGTTGAAAAGGTAGAGGATGTTCTTCGACGCAACTGGAAATTTCAAAGGAGTGGGTATCGGAGCCGTTTTGGTGTCAAAAATCAGTCAACATTACCGGTGTCCACAAAACTCAAGTTTCCATGCACCAATAATATGGCAGAGTATGAAGCCTGCATATTAGGGATCAATTTGGCTTTCGGCATGAATATCCAAGAATTTTTGGTGATTGGTGATTCAGATCTGCTGGTACACCATGTACAAGGAGAATGGGCTACAAAGAACACCATGATACTACCATATCTGCATCACGTACAAGAGATGACGAAGAGATTCAAGAAGATAGAGTTCAGACATGTCCCCATTATCCCTAATGAGTTCGTAGATGCACTGGCCACGTTAACCTCCATGATACAACACATGTACAAGAATTTCATCGATTCCATTCCGGTAAGGATCCATAATCAGCCGGATTACTCTGTTCATGTTGAAGAAGAAACAGATGAAAATCCATGGTTCCACGATATCAAGGAATGTTTGTCAAAAGGAGAATACGCAAAACATGAAAATCATACTTAGCAATGCACAATTCGGAGATTGTCTAACCATTTCTTCCATAATGGAGTAATCTTATATAAAAGAACTCCAAATCTAGGGCTATTACGGTATGTCGACGCCAAAGAAGCCTCACAACTACTCGAGGAAATACACACCGGAACCTGCGGCCTACATATGAATACTTTCGTCTTGGACAAGAAGATACTTAGAGATGGATAATTTTGATTGACTATGGAAACATAATGCATCACGTATGTTCAGAAATGTCACCAGTGCCATATACACACATATATGATACATGTACCTCCAAATGAACTAAATGCAACAAGCGCACCTTGGCCTTTTGTCGCCTGGGGAATGGATGTCATTGGACCAACGAACCCACCACTTCGAACGGGCACAAGTTCATCCTAGTGGCCATAGACTACTTCACAAAATGGGTGGAAGCTGCATCTTACATAGCCGTAACCAAGAAAGTCATCGCATATTTTGTTAGGGATCGTATCGTTAGCCGATTCGGGGTTCCCAAATCCATCATCACCGACAATTTCGCCAATCTCAACAGTGATCTAATGAATGCCATGTGCGAGACCTTCAAAATCAAGCACAAAAACTCTACAGCGTATTAGCCTCAAATAAATGGAGCCGTGGAGGCCGCCAACAAGAACATCAAAAATATATTGAGGAAGATGGTAGAACATAACAAGAAATGGCACGAGAAGTTACCATTTGCCTTATTGGGATACCGTACCATAGTCCGCACGTCAACCAGCACAATTCTCTAACTATTGCTCTACGGTACTGAAGCCTCATCCCCACCGAGGTAGAAATCCCTTCCTTGAGAATTATACAAGAAGTTGAACTCAGTGATGTAGAATGGATAAGGAGCTTCTATGAGAAATTATCTCTCATTGACGGGAAGAGAATGAATGCGGTGTGCCATGGTCAGCTCTATCAGAATAGAATGTCCGAAGCTTTCAACAAAAAGGTCAAACCTAGAAAGTTCACACCGGGGCAGCTGGTACTGAAACGAATCTTTCCACATCAGGATGAAGCCAAAAGAAAATTCTCACCCAATTGGCAAGGACCCTACATGGTTCACATAGTACTGACAGGAGGAGCACTCATACTTGCAGAGATGGACGGGGAAATTTGGTCAAAACCAATCAACTCAGATGCAGTCAAAAGATATTATGTGTAAATAATTCTTAGGTTCTCCACTTGATGTAAATTGAGCTACGCTTGACCACATTCCCGTTTAAGAGGGGATACGTAGGTAGCCTTGTGGGTTCGGTAACAATTCAATAAAATTTATATTTTCCCCCAAATCCAGAAACTGGGGCAGAATTTTGAGGAGGACCCTCAAAATTCCGAAGCACGTTTAGCCAACCACAGCGTATAGAGCAATCAGAAAGATCATCTAGTTAATTGGGGCAGAATTTTTAGGAGGACCCTCAAAATTCTACGTCAAAGGAAGTTGCGATATCCTTGATCATGTCACAGTCACTGGTTCATCTAACTAATTTCTAAACTATTTTTAATATGCCTTTGAAAATTATACATGCATGCTATTGAAAAGAAACTCTACTTTAGAAAATGCTACCCTAATAGTTTGAACAGGATCTTCAAACAGAGCGCAACAAATTGAATGAGCGAAGGCACATACCAAGCTCCCCCCCCCTGCAAAACTCACGATTTTTCTTTGAATGCAGGAACAAGGAATATGCACACCTTGGAATCGCAGTCTTCATAGCAACAAAGCTACCAAACTCGTCTCTAGCGAAGAAACACTCTGCTATCACCTATTATCAATTTTGCATGAGACTAAGCCTTGTCTCAACCTTGCATAAGGCTAATCATTGCCTTCTATTTGCATGAGACTAAGCTCTGTCTCAATCCTGCATGAGGCTAAACCCTGCCTCCCTATCTGCATAAGGCTAAGCATTGCCTTCCATTTGCATGAGACTAAGTTCAGTCTCAATCGTGCATGAGGCTAAGCCCTGCCTCCCACTTGCATAAGGCTAAGCTCTGCCTTCTATTTGCATGGGACTAAGCATTGTCCCGAATCTTGCATAAGGCCGTCACTGCCTTCTTTTTGCATGCGACTAAGCTCTGTCCCAAACCTTGCATGATACTAAGCTCTGTCTCAATCCTGCATGAGGCTAAGCCCTGCCTCCCTATATACATAAGGCTAAGCACTGCCTTTCATTTTCATGAGACTAAGCTCTGTCTCAATCCTGCTTAAGGCTAAGCCGTGCCTCACACTTTCATAAGGCCAAGCTCTTCCTTATATTTGCATGGTACTAAGCATTGTCCAGAATCTTGCATAAGGCTAAGCACTGACTTTTCCTTGCATGGGACTAAGCCCTGTCCCGAACCTTGCATGAGGCTAAGCCCTGCCCCCCACTTGCATAAGGCTAAGCACTGCCTTCACTTTTCATGGGACTAAGCATTGTCCTATATCTCGCACGAGACTAAGCACTGTCTCTCTTGAACTATTCTCTTCTCTTGGGCTAAGCTCTGCCCTAAACTTCATACAAGACTAAGCCTTGTCTTGTTACTTCTAACATCATGTTTTTGAACCTCATGGGCTGAAAAATTGCCAACTTGTCTGAAGGTGCCATAGTCTGACGGCACCATCCTCATAGCCGGAAGACACCATGCCATGCCTTTAGGATCTCACAAACTTGCACATCATTATTCAAAGGCGTCATGGTTCGGAGGCACCATTTTCATGGCCCGAGAACATCATTTCATGGCCTGTGAATCCCTTACCATGCAATTCATGGCCCAGGACATCATGATCTAAGGATCTCATACTCAATCGCCCAAAGAGAATTATCATGGTTAGAAGGGAATTTGCATCATGTTTAAATTTACGCAAAGTTATACGCTTGCAATGCATCTTTTGATTTGCGGGTGACCCGATGAGAAACCATTATCTCAACGGGAGCAATCCCTCTCCAGCTCCTTCATGCTATTTCAAACATGACCGCTCACTGTAACCATTGCATCTATTCGAAACCTTGTATGCGTCTTTGTGATAACTCCATCAGTATATTTCGTCGGTGGGTCCAGAACTACACACAGACTGATTCCTGTAAAACCAGGGATATGTAGGCAGCTCGGAAACCAAAGTGCAGCCTATGTCTCTCAAATCACCCTATTCAATCAAAATTGGCCATCATATCTTTTCTATTCGAAACCTTGTATGCGTCTTTGTGATAACTCCATCAGTATATTTCGTCGGTGGGTCCAGAACTACACACAGACTGATTCCTGTAAAACCAGGGATATGTAGGCAGCTCGGAAACCAAAGTGCAGCCTATGTCTCTCAAATCACCCTATTCAATCAAAATTGGCCATCATATCTTTACCCGATAACTCTTTCATCCTTCCCGGGTAAAGAGGGGCAGCTGTTGATACCCAGTTTTCCCCATATTATTTTCAAACATATATATCTTCAAAACTATGCATGCACATCAATTAATATTTTTTCATACTTTTCTGTAATTTTAAAAGGATTTTTAAGTAATTTATCCAGCAATTTTTATTATATAAATAATTACTAATTGCATCAAAAATGGGTTTAGAATAATTTTATTTCTTAATTTTATCATTTATATTTATATTAAGCTTTAATTATCTTATGCATAACCCTATTTACATTTGTAGGCTATAATTGCAATAACTTTGCAATAATAGCTCATATGTGCATAATTACTCTATTTTACAAAAACATTGACCTTTTATATTTTTATAATATTAAGTAAATATTTTAAATCATTTTATGCATAAATATAATTTTTTATCATTTATTAGCTATTTTTATAAATTATTTTATCAAATTAATTAGGTATTTAACATATATCCTCTTTAATTTTCGGACCTTAGCCTAATTTCCACCCCAGCCCAATTAAAATCAACCCATTAACCCATAACGCAACCCAATAACCCAACCGTTTGAACCTTCCAAACTCCTAGATTGAATCTTGGTCGTAGATCTTAGAGATCAACGGTCCAAGATATTCTTACCATTTTAATTAACCCATAACCCCCAAAACCCTACTCATTTCACCAAAACAGCCGCCCTGAGTCCCTCTCCTCTCTCTCTTCTCTCTCACCTCTTCCTAACCCTAGCCCCTCGTCACCTGAACCCCTTCGATTCATGGCTTATTTCTTTGATTCTATGCCTTATCCAACCTTCTATCTCTACCGGTGTTATGATTTTTGTGTTATTATGTAACGACCCAACCGGTCGTTTTGAGATCCAGCGCGTCGTTCAGTAGTTGGGGGTCATGAACAACTTCATTTTGGGTATTGTGACTTGTGTGTATGGTCAGATTTGAAATTCAGGAGGTTCGGAGTTAAATTGAAAGAAAATTCTCATTTCAGAAGCCTTAAGTTGAAGAAATTGAGTAAGACTGGAATTTGGAGTAAATGACCTAGGAATTAGGATCCGAAGGTTCCAGCAGGTTTGTATGATGATTTCGGACTTGGGCGTATGTCCGGATTGGGATTTGGATAACCCGGGAGCATTTCAGTGTATATTATGGAAGTCAGCATTTTTGAAGAAATTTCCTAAGTTTGGCTTGAAGCGCATTTCAATGATATTGATGTACGTTTGGGATTCCGAGTCTGGGAATAGCTTCGTATGGTGATTCTGGAGTTGGGAGCGCGATTGGAAGTGAATTCGGATATCCGGAGGTCATTTTGAAGTCAGTTGGCTAAAGATAAAAATTTGAAGGTTTTTGAGAAGTTTGACCGAGAGTTTGACTTTTTGATATCGGGGTCGGATTCCAGTTCCGAAAGTTGGAACATGTCTGTAATGTCGAATATGACTTGTGTGCAAAATTCGGGGTCAATCGGACGTGATTTGATAGGTTTCGGCATCAGATGTAGAATTTTGAAATTTTAAAGTTCATAAAGCTTGAATTGGAGTGCGATTCATGATTTGGACGTTGTTTGATGTGATTTGAGGCCTCGAGCGAGTTTGTATCATATTTTGGGATATGTTGGTATAATTGGTTAAGGTCCCGAGGGTCTCGGGTAGATTTCAGAAGGTTAACGAAATGAATTTCGGACAAAAAAAAGAAGGAAAAATTGCAGAAATTTCTGCTGCACTTTTGGACAGCAATTTATGCATCAAAGATCTAACTTCGGAAGCGTATATATATAAGAATCTATAAGGAATCTGTAATTTTTTGAAACATGAAAGTTGTAGATCTTGAAGTCTAATTTTCAAAACATTGAACAATTTATCATTTGAAGTTTTGTGCAAAATGTTATGACCGATTGAAAATGGCTGGTGGAGCAGTATCGCCAGAATTTTCTGATGCATGGTGCCGACTTTAGAAGCTCAAATCTCGGGATATATAAAGAGTTATATGGTTTACAACATATCAAATTAAAGATCTTCCTGTCTAGTTGCTAAATCTTTAAACCGTTTGTTATTTGGATATTTCTACAAGAAGTTATGGGTGTTTTAACAAAAGGTGTTCAACAAAGAAAAATTATAAAGGATGTACAACCTGCACAGCACAAGTGCAAGGTACAACTCGATGAAGCATGGGCAGATTCTTTAAACACGAATTTTGGCCCATTTCTTTCATTTCTTTTATTTGGCTCGGATGATTTTGCAGAGCTCAAGGAGGGATTTTCACCAAGCAATACAAGGTAAGTGATTTCTTCCTATTTTTGAGTTAAATATGTGATCTTACATAGATTTAGACATGGAAAATTTGTATAAATTTGGGGTTTTTGGGGAAGACCTAGAACTTGGGATTTTGGACTTTTGCCATGAATTTGAGCATGAAAATTGTAACAAATTGTATATTTGAATTAGTAAAGTTATGAATAGAATTTATCTTCGAGAAATTTCAGAATTCGGGCACGTGGGCCCGAGGGAATTTTGGTCAATTCCTTGAGCAGAGTTGGGAAATTATACAATCTGAATTTTTAGCAAATACTAGAGTATATTTTTATTAGTTTTTCCTTGTTTGGTTAGTTTGGGGGTGTTGTGCATCCAGTGGAGTCGTCAGAAGGGATAGGAAGCCGGTTATGGAGCTTCGGAGCGAGGTGAGTCTCCCTTCTAATCTTGTAAGAGGGAATTGTCCCCATAAGTGTTATATATGCTGTGTGTAATTGTCTTGGGGGGCTACGTGCATACAAGGTGACGAGAGTCCGTACTTAGCGACTATTATGCCATGTCGGGTAGTTTTAGAGCCCACAACATGCCTTATGTTCTTCGTTGTAACGTTTTATATGTTATGAAATCCTGTTATACGTAGTTTTGTTTCTTTGAGATTTTTGGAAATTTAAAATAATATGGAAAGGAATTGTTTTTTCGGAAATGTAATATGAGAAAGAATTGTTTTACGGGAAGTAATACGAAAGAACTTGTTTATGGAAAGTAATATGAAAAGAAAAGAATATTGTGTGTGCATGTGACCACTTCGCAATTTACTTTTCGCGAGCGATGTGTGATTTCCCCCACTCTTATTGGATCGGGATGTATGCCACTACGGAGTTAAAAAGTATTTGTAATATATATAGGATCGAGTCGTACGCCACGGCGGAGTTGAAAAGTAATTGCAATATATATGGGATCGGGTCGTACGCCACGACGGAGTTAAAAAGTATTTATAATATATATGGGATTGGGTCGTACGCCATGGCGGATTTGAGAGGTATTTGTATATATATATATATATGGGATCGGGTCGTACGCCATGGTGGATTGGGAGAGTACTTGTAATATATATATATATATATATATATATATATATGGGATCGGGTCGTACGCCATGGCGGATTTGAGAGGTATTTGTATATATATATATATATATATATATATATATATATATATATATATATATATATATATATATATATATATATATATATATATATATATATATATATATATATATATATATATATATATATATATGGGACCGGGCCGTACGCCACGACGGAATGAAAGATATTGGCTTGACAGATGCTTGGAAAAATGGAAAGTGTACATTGTTGTGTAATTTCAGTAGCTACTTGGATTTCTGTATGTTATGTATTTGCTGCTCACTGCCTTACCTGCCTACTATATTTCATTATATCCTGTCTTATATTATTATTGTTGGACCTTAGTGAGTTTCAAGTCGACCTCTCGTCACTACTTCTTCGAGATTAGACGGGATACTCACTAGGTAAATATATATATTTATGTACTCATACTACACTTTTTGTGCATTTTGTTGCACAGGTACCCTTATAGCACATCAATTTATTTGGAGACTTATACGGGATGCATTCATTCGGAGGCGTTCCGAAGCTGACAGAGTCTCCCGTCTATGTATTTTCGTTTTATCTTTATTGCCTTTGTCCAATTTGTTCCTCGGACAAGCGTTGTATAATTGTTTAAATTCATAGAAGTTGCTCATGTACTTGTGTCACCGGGTTCTGGGGAGGTGATGAGATTTATCTTATTATACTAAAGCGATTTCCTGTTGTGTTTAATTCACGAGAATTTATTTATTTGATTATGAAATGCGAGTAAAGGCAACGATTTCGAAAATGTTAAACAGTAAAGTATTTCAACTAAATCAGGGGTTGGCTTGCCTGACAGTAGTGTCCGGCGCCATCATGACCTATAGATTTTGGGTCGTGACAACGTGGTATCAGAGCTCTAGGTTCCCGTAGGTTTCACGAGTCATGAGCAACTCTAGTAGAGTCTCGCGGATCGGTACGGAGACGTATGTACTTATCTTCGAGAGGCTACATGGCTGTTAGGAGTACTTCCCTTCTTGATTCCTCTTCGTGCGATTTTGATTCCTTTAAGGCTCATGCCTATGTTTCTTCCCACTCAATCTTACACGTCCCGAAGTGCTTGCTATGAATCAGGATTTCGAGGAATTTAAATGATACTATGGATGTGGTGCGGGATGTTCCTCCCTGCGAGGTTGATTGAGGCTATTGTCATGGTTGTGCGGAAGAATATTATGTGTTTTAGCCCAGTAGTTGTGATTCTGAGGGCTTTGAGATCATGCTCAAGTTGTGATGACGCTCACGATTGGTTATCGCGCGATGTAGATACGATGGTATAATGCTTGACCATATGTTGGGGTGATGAATGGTTTGATGGGAGGTCTTCTTAGGGCATGATTTCGAGATTTCAGTGTTTTAGTTCCGGAAAAGGAAAGGCATTGGGGTTATGAATGGTAAGGTGGGGGTTGATAAAGTAATGAGACTTGGTGCTATCAAGTGAGGTGGAGTTTTCATCTGTGATGTGGTGGTGGTGTTTTTGATCGAATAGAATGTGTTAAGTTTGCCGGTGTTATAGTTCTTCGGTTGTATTGGGTCAGAGTGCTGTGAAGAAGTATCGAAGAAGCGGCTGTCCGAGGTCGTGGTGTGTTGTGGTTCAGCATGTAATGAGCATTTCTAATGAAGGCTACCCGAGAAAGATGATCTTCGAAGAGTTTGAAGTCGTGGTGATTTGTCGGTTTAAGAGCTATGGGGAATGATATTGAATTGAGGCAGCAAGTGGGCATCATACGATAAAGGAAGATATGTGAGAAGTTCTAGGTGGTGGTGCCAATTATAAAAGGCCAGGCATAAGGAAAGGAAGTCGGGTAGTGCTTAAAGGAATGAGGTTAACCAAACTGGGGGAGTCCCACCACATGCAGTTGGGTTGTGGGTTTGTGTCCTCATGGAGTTGCGGATTGTCGGCATATTGGCAAGTTGTTACAACTAAGGGAAAGGAGTAAAGCGGTAATTGAGCATGGCATTTGATAAATGTGTGAGAAATTGGTCCTATTTTACCAAGGTTAGGCTTTGGATGATTATGATTTCGTGCTTAAGGCATATGCAAGTTGTAAGGGTAGAGACTCAGTCACGTGCTTTGTTGAAAGGGTGTTCATGTGCTAGGAGAGCCTTGGAGTTGATTGTATTCGGGGCCAGTCAGAGTGGGTGACTCTCAGTAGTGGTCCTAATGAATTCGAAAGTTAGAGGAACGTGGTGTTTAAGGGTTTCAGGCAGCAGTGTAAGTAAGAATCGAGCTTCTGCAGTATAATCTCTGAGAAGAAGAAAGATTGGTTAACCATGGTTGAAATGGCACATGTACGGCAGTGATCAGTTCCTTCGCTGTGATTGGGTATGTGTATGGATTGCGCATAAGTGTGTGGGGCGTGCCGGCCGTCGTAATAGATTTTACTTGGAAGCATTCAAGTGCTATGGTCTGTCAGGTGTAGGCGGATCTCGGAAGGTTTAGGGTGGTTCAGACCACCACTTAAGGATTGGTATGTATTGCGATTGTGAGAATTCACTCGCGTGTTGTTATGGTTCTCATGAATTGAGGTAAGTGAAAGTTTCTATGTGATGAAGTGTTCACCCTGTTAGTGGTTCAGGAGTTATGATGGAATTTCCTATGCTATTCTATATGGTCATGTTGTGGGCAATAATCGATATGTAACCGGAAGTAGGAATCGAGGTTACGGCTCGGTGTTAACAAGGATGTCATGAGCTTAGAGGAGCAAGAGCAATGGATGTGAATGTTCTTCAGTGTCATCTGAGTTCGGTGTTTGGTGAAAGAGTCTTGTATCCTGGTTACGGGTCCTTGAATTATTTTACAGCCTTAGGGTGGTCGGTGGTATGGATGTGCACATTTGTTACCTTGTGTGGAAGGCCGTGGAGGTATGACCGCGAGAATATTGCATGAGTGTGGCATGTAGTCACCTGATTGGTTGAAGAATTAGACCAAGTATAAAGGAGTGTAATATTTCTGAATTGAGAATTTATGCCTAGAAGGCGTTCGGTTCAGTTGATGGTGGATTGTTAGGTGTTTGTCCCGGCTATGATGGTTGTTCTTGTGTATTATGAGAGGAATTGGGGTATTATGGACCCAGGAAGGGCTATCAGCCTAGTTCAGGACGAGCAGAATCTGCTTAAAGTGAATGAATGGATTTAAACAAAATATGGGCTTAATGCGAGTCAGAGGTGTTCATTTCAGTATGGCGCTCCTCAAGGAGGGGTATTGGGATATCAGGTGTTGTCCCGTCTTCGCCAAATTCATGTGATAATGTGATTGTGTCGTGTGAGTTGTGAAACGACTTGATAATTTCTTGAGTATTGAGATTCCGCGTAGCTGTGGGGTTATGTGATCAAGATGGACCTCGAGATTCAGATTATATATCACACCTCCGTTGTGCTTGAGTTTTGTAGCATATGGTTCTATCAGTCTCCCCAGAATGGTATTATGCACTTAGCGTGCTTATGAAAGATATTCAGTAGTTAGTAATAGTGAGCAATTCAGCTCAGTGTATATTTCCTTATGTAAACCTTATGATGTGATCAGGTGGCATGCCGCCACGGGTATGTTATTTGGATCTGGTTGCACGCCTCAATAGTGTGATGTTGAGCAAGGGTCCTGTAATTATTTTCTTGTGTTTTACTTCATAATTTTCTTAGGAAAGTTCATATTAGTTGCGTGAGNACTAGGTGAGACAAAATTTATAAATCTGGGATCGGTGTGATAAGACTATGCAAGTATATTACAGGACAATCACCATCATTGGTTGTAATGAGATGATGATCTTAGTCAGGAGGAAGGATTTCAATGTTTAGTTAACTCTGCAGTTGGTTAGGAATTTCTACACATTTCCTCTGTTGTGGTGGTATCGTCAATATTATAGCAGGATGTATGTGTGTATCTTATAAGGTTCTTTGAGAGCATCAAATTCGTAAAATTCTGGCTATTAAGGTTCAGGGAGCGTCATTGTGGTCAGATGATGGATTCTGTGGTGTATGGTACTGATTCAGCAAGGATACACAGTTGTGTTCTGGTGCCTCGTGTGGTAGTTGATGCGGTATTCACATATTAGAAACATGCATGGCAGAGAATTTCAAGTGTTGGAACTGTGGTCTCAGTTTATTATATGGATAAAAAGGAATACCTTAAGATTTTATTAAGCTAATGTGCTCAACTGGGTTGTGGTAGCACGGGTAGGTGCACGAGGTGTTAAACAATGATTTCAGATAATTCTGAGGTAGTTCTTGACACGTTCGAGGACGAACGTCTGTTTAAGTAGGGGAGAATGTAACGGCCCGACCAGTCGTTTTGTGATCCAGCGCGTCGTTCAATAGTTGGGGGTCATGAACAACTTCATTTCGGGTATTGTGACTTGTGTGTATGGTCAGAGTTGA
>ML264181.1:0-26046 GCA_005239495.1 Nicotiana undulata | reverse complement strand
GGGGGGGGGGGGGGTGTTCTTCATTGACATGGTTGCTTATGAAGGGGAAGAGTGGTGGAGACTTTTCTATTAAACTGAGAAAATTTCTTCTGAAACTCAGACATCAAAGTAAGGTTTTCTTGATGGAGGAGACTGGCTTTCTTCCTCAATTTCTCATTCTCCTCTAAAATGCTCATATTCTCCATGTACAACTTCAGGTTTCTCATTTCCATATCCTCAGCTGCTTTTTCCTCACTTCTCTTCCTCCTGCATAGCCAGAATAACCCAATTAATTAATATTTAACTTCTATGTACTAATCATGCCGAGGGTATATCGGAAACAACATCTCAACCTTCACAAGGTAAGGTAAGGTTTGCGTACATTGTATGTTGCTTTTATATACCGATCATGTAAAGGAATTTTTACAAGTCAAGTCACTCAAAAGATAATTACAGGTGATCGTTCATAAAAAGTGAGATTAATAACTTGAAAATAAAAATCGTTACTTGCTAAAACAGGTTAAAATATATTGATTGCATAAAAGCTTTTTTACACCGTCATTACATAATCCATTCATCAGAGTATATGGAAAAAAAGATGTTGACACCTTAAAGAGGAAAGTGATAATAAAACAAAGTGAAAGAACAAAAGAGCACCAATTAATCTAAATACCTTGTAAGCCTATGAACTTGAACTCGAGAGAGCTTTGGTCGTTGTTTTTTCTGCATTGAAAAGTAAATGGGACGTGATGAACTCCACTCTGTAGAACTGATACACATTTGTCCCCCCCCTTTTCTTTTTTGTGTTTTTTAGTTCAAGAACAAGAAGAAGAAGAGAGAGAGAGGAATATAGGTTTATTGCTATAGTGAAATGAATGAAGATTTTGAGTTGAAATATATGAAGGTGGTGAGATCCTATAAATAGGTGGAATTGTAGTTTTCAATATGAATAAGCATTACTACTACTTACCATGTGGTTCCCTGGCTATTTTTGCAACTAATTAGGGGAGAGAAAGAGAGAAGAGAGAGAGAGGGCAAATATTTTTTCAAGTATAGTAATGATGACTAGGGAACTCATGATTACAAATAGCAGCAATCCATCTATTTCCATGTAGAAAAAGCCTTATAAGAAGGATATGTCTCTTTGCCTTATTAACTTCCTAGTATATTTTTCTTTATTTTTATGTTTTTTTCTCACATTGAGGTTTGTCCATCTTAGGAGTTGTATTTATGAAAATAGGGTATATTTGTCACTATGGTATAAAATTTCCCTTCTAGTATTTGTCATCTTCAGGTGGAGAACTTATCAAAATATGCCATGTTCACCTACTGTCCCTAATTACTTTTCACTATTCACCTACATATCCATGCATATAAATGCACAATATTCTTGGTCACACCTGGTAGGCTGGTGTCATATTTCTCATAACAGGCATTGTAGTTATTCCTTATGCTTTTTTCCTTTCGCATCTAGGTATAGGAATTCTCAAAGAACATGACAACTATCGGTTATTTTGTGTTTGGTCTGTTACAGAGTGGTGGGAGGGGAATCTTGTTGGGTTAAGTCGGTCGAAAGATTCTTTTAACATGGTGTGATACTGACGAGTACAATACACACTTAAATTGTGTTCGCTAGTCAAAAATAATATAGTGTTTTATTGTATCCACATGGATTGAATTTAAACAATATTCTCGTAGTTTCCAGCTTGATTGCTATCCCGGAGGATCAAAAATTGAGATTTATATGCCTAAGGATTGAAATTAATTAAGAATTTAAGGCTATTGACTAGTGACGAACAAAGAATAAACAACTAAGGTTATCGGTGGGAGAAAATAGGGTCTTAACAAGATATGTGCAAGATAATTTTTCGGGATCTAACTCTAGATAATTCACTTTCAATGACCAAGTGAATCTCTCGAATTCACTCTATTATTAGTTCAAATATTCTGCAAAAACTCCTCTTTTGATTAAGTTTTAACCTCACGAGATGAACCAAATTAAGCACTGTGAAGATATGCAAGATTGCGTAGTGTATCAGTCTTTAGGAAACACTCTTTCGATTATTTTCGTAACCAGGTTCAATCAATGACTCAATAAGCTTCTTTTGATTGCTTAGAAGAATCTATGAACTCAACCGATGATATAATGCAAAGATATCACAAGTTATGCCTCTTCCGAATACAAGAACATGTGATTATAGATGCAACAATTAAATCTACCAAAAACGATTCAAATACATAAAAATAGAGTTATGATCCACAAACAATCATCAATACAAAAAATCTAGTCAAAACCCAAAGGAATCTACTCCATAAACATGGAGAAGTTCTTCACAACCGGAACTAAAGTATAAAAAAACATCAATTCAATCCAAGCCCGGAACTTGAGTGAGGAAGGAATAATGGATTCCTTGTGCTTGTGTTCTTCCAATTCCTCTTTAGCCACTCTAGATAAAAAATTCTCCCCTAAAAGTTCAGATGCCTTGTTTTTAGGCAAGCTGGGTTTCATATAGATCCCAAAAGAGTCATCTCCGAAATTATAAAAATAGTCCTAGAAGGAGTTTCCGGATTTGGACGTGCGCACCCGCGCACTGACCGCGCACCTTGACCAGTGTACTGCTTTACTTGCGCCCCCAGTGGGCGATCACACACCTAGGTGGCCTTCTGCTCAATTCTTTGTTTCTCTCGTTAAGTGCACTATTGTCCGTTGATTCCCGAACACAATCCCAACTATATCTGTGGGCTTTTACTCAGACTTCAAAGCTCTGGAATAACTTGAATTCATTCCACAACAACTACAATGCTTGAAATCACTCCAACAAGACATACACACAATTAGTATAAAACACTAGCGATTAAAGCTCAAACTCGATTAAAGTGCAGTAAGCGACTAAAATACGCAATTATAACCTCTATCAACACCCCACACTTAAACCATTGCTCGTCCTCGAGCAATCAAACTACACTTTAGATAGACATGACCTTATTTCATAACTCATCATACCAAGAATATTTAAAATAGATTAAGCACAATGGTGTAACATCCTAGTCTCAACATTTGACTCAAAAGTACCACGCATTATTCACAACTCGCTCGCTTACTATAACACGAGGTCAAACATTACCTTTCCTTCGTGAATTGGGTGCCCTTACTCAATAATAGGGAGTAGTTCCAAACACAAAGATATTAAGACTAGTTAGGAACTTTAGATAGAAATGATTAACTCGCTCTCAAAACAACATTCATATGCCACAAAAGATAACTATAGGCTTTCCCATAGTATACTACTCTACTTATTGAGTTTATTCAGTCAAGGATCAAATAGGACATTAACTGTTTGTAATGTAGGTTGTGGGAATGGTAGTATGCTTTTAGATATCATAGTGACTACACCTCCCTAAGCACTTTTAAAACAAACACTTTTACAATAAAAAGCCCACACTTATGTCAAACCATAACTCCACCGTCATATCATTATACATCAGCCTCCAACTTCTTTAAGCACAAGTACATCATGAGTTATCACTATCAATGAATATTTCTATTTTTTTAATTTTATTTTTCAATTCAAGCGGCTCTTACTTTTTTCAAAATAGTGCACATTTCTCCTTATTTCGATAGTTCCACTCAAAAGCCAAACCAACACCCAACACTTCTAACTTTTACAATTCATAACATATTCAAGTGCTCACGAGAGGTGAAAGGTTCAAATATATGGTTAAATTAAACAATTGGGTAAGACTTGTAATATGGTTGCGAAAGAAACAAGATTACAGAAACAAAGGGATTAACTAAGATACATAACAATTAGGTGGTTAAAAACATATAATTGGCTCAACAAAGAGACACTTATATCATTTCCAAGACTGAATAAAACTATCAATTCGCTTTGCAAACACATTGGGCAAGTTCTAGACATCAAATGCCATGCAACGAATTATACAAAACCTCACACACACATGGCACACAACTCACTCCGGAGTGGATTGTCAAGACACTCTAGTCAAAGCAGTTAAGCAGAGTAAGAATGTATAATTTAAGGCACTTATTTAAGAGTCAAAAACCAAGCCTAGATGTCACAATTGAATTACTCACTATTCTCCAGGAATCGTATGAGTCAAGAGATATTGCCTTCCATTCATAATTTAGCCCAAAGTTTCCAACTTCTAACACAAATGAAATTAACTACTCCTGGTTCAATTAAAAATACTTGGAAAAGAACCACGACAAAGAAAAACCAAGGAAAAATTAATACATGACCTACAAGTTTTTTTTAAGTGCTGCAACCAACCAAAAGAAACTAGAAATACCAATACTCATATACGTACTACATAATATTCCCCACCCCACACTTTAAATATTTGCATGTCCTTATGACACACATAGAAAAATGCGTAGGTGAAGAAACATTCCCCTCAACAGCTCATTCTGTGTCGGAAACTGTGGCAGGGTCCACATGATAAGCCCGACCAAGTGCACGTAGCCAGGACATTATATTCTTCTCAGATTTGGCATTTTGCGTAGCAATGGTGTTTACTCGATCTCCCAAATCAGTGACCGAAGTACGCATCCCCGCCATTTCTTATTCTAAAGCGCTCATTCGCGTCTCCTAACCACTGCCCGAAGATTCCCCAAATCAAACAAACAACAAAATAAAATTAAATGTAAATTAACAAGAAAATACATAACACAAAACTTTCTACATTTAACCAAGAAGAAGAAGAAGAAAACAAGGGACATACCCGAAGGGTGGAGTATATAGGAATGTTGGCCTCGTTGTAGTTGTATAGAGGAGAGGAAATAAATGGGGGGGGGGGGGGGGGGGGGATCCGAACCTATGCGCGGTCGGTGCGCAATCTGGTTATACCGTGCACGATCGCACATGTTTGGTAGTGTGCTGCTGAATGTGCACGGTCAGTGCACAATTGTTGCGCGGACGCGCACGTTCCTACTCTTCAGAAGTTGTTCTTTTGTGCGACCTTATGCGAGAAGTTCCTCCCAGGTGCGCGGTCACGCACACATACATTCAAAAGGGCCCTTTTTGATACCTCCGTTCCTACTTCCCATGACATGTACCTTCCTGCATCTACCACATCATAATAAACACTAATTTCTATCTATTCTATGCTATAAACCAAAGCAAAAAATCTAACTAGTAGAAGAGTTAGAGGTAGTTCTGAGTTATAGCTGTCAGCTTGACTCAACCGGGCATCCTCAACTGATTTTGATGCCCGAGGAATACTGAGAAAATCCTCCAACAAGATACATTTTTAGCTTGTGCCCATTTACTTTAAAACTTTCTGCTCCGTCCGTGTTCTGAATCTCAATTTCCCCATATGGTGATACATGTTTCACCACATAAGGTCCCATCCATCTAGACTTAAATTTTTCGAGGAATAATCTGAGTCTACTATTGTACAGTAGGACTCTATCCCCGTCATGAAATTTCTTTGGCTTGATCAAACGATGATGCCACCTCTTAGTCTTTTGCTTGAAGATTCACACATTTTTATACGCGTCCAGTATGAACTCCTTCAATGCATTCATTTGTGCCAACCGGTGTTATCCTGCAAGACTCAGATCAAGATTAAGCATCTTAATTGCCCAATAAGATTTATGTTTTATCTCAACGGGCAGGTGACACGATTTTCCATACACCAATTTGGATGGTGAAGTCCCTATGGTTGTTTCGAAACAGTTCTGTACGCCCATAGAGCTTCCTCAAACTTTACAGACCAATCTTTACGGGAAGCACTAACCGTTTTTTCAAGAATTCGTTTAATTTCATGATTAGCTACTTCATCTTTCCCACCAGTTTGGGCATGGTATGAAGTTCTTGTTTTGTGTATACTCCATACTGGACAGTAATGCAGCAAATTGTCTGTTCACAAAATGTAACCCATTGTCACTGATAATCGCTCGAGGTGTCCCAAAGCGGGTGAAAATGTTCTTCCTTAAGAACTCACACACCACTCGAGCATCATTGGTCCTAATAGGGATTGCTTTGATCCATTTGGAAACGTAGTCATCGGCTACTAGGATATACTCATAAGAACGCGATGATGGGAGCATACCCATGAAGTCAATGCCCCAAACGTAAAAAATTTTGCATACCAGAATGGAGTTGAGAGGCATCTCGTCCCTCTTGATAATATTAATTGCCCGTTAACACTTGTCACATGCAGGTATGTACGCTTGTGCGTCTTTGTACAAAGTTGGCCAAAAGAAACCGGTTTCCAATACCTTAGCTGCAATGCGATTTCCACCATAGTGTGTCTTTCAGCTGTTTCATCATGTCAATTAGATTAAATGCTCGCCATCTCTCCTTCAGGCACACATATTCGAATAACACCATCTACACACAGTTTAAATAAGAAAGGTTCATTCCAAAAATAGCTTTTTACCTCACCTTGAAGCTTCCTTTTCTGATCACGAGAGAGGTCATGCGGTAACCATCCACTAGCTAAAAAATTGGCTACATCATCATACCAAGGTGATCTTTCGAAGAGCGCATCAATGGAGAAAATATGTTCATCAGGGAACTGTTCTCTCACATCAATAGTTTTAACCAGAGGTCTCTCAAGTCGAGATAGATGATCAACAACTTGATTTATGTGCCTTTCCTATCTTTGATTTCTAGGTCAAACTCTTGAAGCATCAATACCCACCATGTCAGACGCAACTTGGACTCCCTCTTACTGAACAGATATTTCAAGGCTGATTGATCCGTGTGAACGATCACTTTGTTCCCCACCAGGTATGATCTAAACTTGTTAAAAGTGAAGACCACAACAAAAAACTCTTTCTCAGTAGTGGCATAGTTGATTTGAGCTTCATTCAACGTTCTGTTGGCATAGTAAATAGGCCTAAATTTTATCTTTCCTTTGCCCCAGAACCGCCCCCACAGTTACATCACTAACATCACACATTATCTCAAATGGCTGGCTCCAATCAAGTGTCACCATAATAGGAGCACTTACCAGCTTTTCCTTTATCAATTCGAATACTATTAAGAATTCCACATTGAAAACAAACTTGGTATCCTTTGCTAGAAATGCAGTTAACGATTTGGTAATGCTGGAGAATTTTTTGATGAATAGAATCCAGCATGTCCAAAAAACTCCTTATGCCCTTCACAGAAGTTGGTGGAGAGAGTCTAGCAATTACGTCCACATTGGCTCTGTCAGCTTCAATTCCATGTGCAGTTACTTTATGGCCCAACACAACTCCTTCTTTTACCATGAAGTGACACTTCTCCCAGTTAAGAATCAAGTGCATGGCTTCACAGCATTCAAGCACGAGCTTTAAGTTCTTCAAGCAGTCTTCAAAGTCATCACCAAAGAGGGTGAAATTATCCATGAATACTTCTAGAAACTTCCTATTTAAGTCAGAAAATATAGACATCATGCACCTCTGAAAAGTGGCAGGTGCATTACACAACCCAAATGACATTCTCTTGTAAGCAAAAATACCTGACGGGCACGTGAATGTGGTCTTCTCGACATCTTCTGGGCAATGGGTATCTGATTGTAGCCTGAGTACCAATCCAAGAAGTAGCAGCATCCATGTCCAGCTACTTTCTCTAGCATTTGATCAATAAAGGGGAGTGGAAAATGGTCTTACTTGTTGCATCATTTAGCCTTCTATAATCAATGCACATTCTCCACTCACTAACTGTTTTTGTGAGGATCAATTCATTATCTTCATTTCCCACCACTGTCATGCCACCCTTCTTCAGTACAACTTGTACTGGACTAATCCACTGGCTAACAGAGATGGGAAAAATCACTCCCACATCTAGCAATTTGATGATCTCTTTGTGCACTACCTCCTCCAAATTTTTGTTCAACTTGCGTTGGGACTGCAAAACCGGTTTGTTATTTTCTCCCAACAAGATTTTGTGCATGCAAATTTCTAGACGGATTCCTTGAATATCTGCTATACTCCATCCAATGGACTTTTTGTGCTTCTTCAGTAGCTCCACCAGCTGTCGTTCCTGTGTACCTGTCAAGTCAGCAGAAATAATCACAAGAAATTATTAATTTCAAGAAAAGCATATTTTAAGTGTGTGGGGAGGAGTTTCAATTCCACATTAGGCTTAGACACCTCCTCTTTTAATTTCTCCTCATCAAACACTTGATTCTCAGTTTCAAGAGCTTCAGCCTCTCTCTTTATTTCAGGATCTTCATCCTCCACTGTGCTAGACTGAGTAATACACCGCTCTAGAGTATCCTCCACAAGCTTATCAAATTTGTAATTTTCATCCAATTCTTCAACCACATCCAACTTGAAACACGAGTAGGCGGACACGTCATCACTGGGGTATTTCATCATTCTGTTCATCTGAAATACCATTTTTTCGTTACCCACTCTGAGCATAAGCTGCCCTTCAAAGATATCAAGGATAGCTCTGCCTGTACATAAGAATGGCCTCCCCAGAATAAGAGGCACTTCCTTGTTCACCTCCATGTCTATTACAATAAAGTCTATGGGGAACACATATTTGTCCACCCACACTAGAATATCCTTAATGATTCCCTCAGGCAAACTGGTGGTCTGGTCAGCCAGTTGTGGAGATACTGGTATTGATTTAATCATTCCTAGCTCACTTTCTAGTTTCCTGAATACAGACATAGGCATTAGGTTTATAGATGCACCAAAATCGCAGAGAGCATTATTGAATTTTCCACTCGCCAATGAGCATGGCATGGTGAAGCTTCCTGGGGTTTCACACTTTTGGGGAATTTTATTTTGTAGTATGGCAACGCAGTGGGCATTTAACTTGACCACGATTGTCTCTTCCAATTTTCTCTTGCTAGATAAGATTTCCTTCAAGAACATTGCATAATAAGGCATCTGAGTGAGTACCTCCGTGAAGGGAATGTTCACATAAAGTTGCTTGAGCATTTCCAAGAATCGCCCAAAACATTTGTCAAGTTTTTCCCGCTTCATTTTTTGAGGGAATGGAAGAGCTGTCATATGTCGACTTTCTTCAATCTCCCTTTGTACCCCACTACTCTGGCCTTTCTGCTCTTCATTTTTTTTTCTTCATTGGTGTCTCCGCTTGATTGCTCATCATCTCGGGTCTAGCCTTCACCACTGGATCAACCAATGTTTTTCCACTTCTCAAGGATACAACTTTGATTGTTTATTTTGGGTTCTTTTCAGTGACAGAGGCCAAGGTCCCATGAGTCGTCTCAGATAACATATTTGCATTATGTCCCAATTGTCTTTCTAAATTCCGGATGGTCGTGCCCTGCTCTCGAATGGCTATCCCCTGAGTTTCAATTTTTCATTTTGATTTGTTGGTGAATGCCTTCATAAGATCTTCCATACTAGACTAGTTTGGTTGTTGTGGCTGGTATTGTTGTCTCTGCTGGTTTTGGAAACATGGTGGTCCTTGATCCTAGGGACTGTGATTATTTTGCTGCCATGAATTCAAGCTTCCACTAAGTGAACTTCACGAAAAAGCTGGATGTCTTTGACCCATAGCATTATAGTTGTTCCGACCTTGGTAGTTTCCTCTATTAAAGTTTCCCACTGCATTGACTTCCTCACCTGGTGCTTGACATTCGTGTGTAGGGTGTCCCAATCCACAGAAGTCACATTCGGTTTGCGGCTCTCTTTGTACCTTAGCTAATGTCATCTTTCTTATCTCCTTAACCATGGTGTCTAACTGGGCTTGCATGGATGTGTTAGAGTCCACCTAGTGGACCCCAACTGATTTTATTCTGTCATTACTCTCGGCCGGCCACTATTTAGTGTCACGAACCCAAAATACTCAGTCGTGATGGCGCCTATCGTGAAATTAGGCAAGCCACACATTTCCTTTGTCAAAATCTATTTTCAGAAAATCCACGATGTTTGTAGCAAGAGTATCATGTTTAATAAGTATTTAAGAGTATAATCATCATTAAGAAACATAAGCCCAAGTAAAACTCAAACCCAGATCTAGTGTCACAGATTCATGAGCTACTACAACGTAAGAATGTCAAAATACAAACTAGACAACATAGTCTGAAATAATAAAAGTGCGACAGGAAGATAGAGAAGGAGAAGACGAGGCTACAATCGCCAGCTGCTACCTCGACGACTCCGAAAGAAACTCTGACAGCCGCTCAACAACCACTACTGGGTCCCGATGTACCTGGATCTGCACACGAGGTGCAGGGGGTAACGTGAGTACACCAACTAAGAAGTAACGAACCCAAACTACGGACTGAGAGGTAGTGACAAACTAAACCTTAACAATTATAATAATCAGCGTACGAAAATTAGACATGTTCACAGTTTATCAGATAATGCAACAAAATATGCCAGATATCACCAGTATCTCATGTATAACCCAGTATACTCTACATTCCAATATGAATATATAACTAGTGTGGAAATGCACAATGTGCTCACAACTCTCACACTGAAGTCTACTCAATATTGTATATGGCTCTCAGGCCCAGGGAAGATCAATCCCGGAATATGCATAAACATTGGTGACCGTAGTCACTCAGTACTGAGGAAAAAGGCCAATCCAGCCCCACAGAGAAGATCCATCTTCAGAACACAACACTCGGACAAGATCTATGTACAGGGACGATCCATCCCTCCATATCATCAACTTCGGACAAAATCCATGTCTAGGGAAGATCCACCCCTCAATATCATCAACTTCGGACAAGATCCATGTCCATGGAAGATCCATCCCTCAATATCAATGCTCTCACTGGGGGTGTAAAGACTCCGGAGGGGCCCTATTGGACCAAGCGCTATATCAACTCAACGAAGGCATGATTAAAGTATCGTTGCGGTGTGCAGTCTGACCTCATAACTGTATCAATAACATGCTCTCGACCTCACTATTACTCTCCAGTCTCGCTCACATGGGCTCACAGATGCATGAATCATCCCGAAACAATGATAAATATGTAAAATTAACAATTACCGATACTGAGGCATGAAATGATATTCTATGACATGACTGAGTAAATGAAATCAAATAAACACTTAAGGAGACATCAATATACGACCACTCGGGTCTCAGCATTTTCGGCGTGAAGCCTTAGCATTTAACTTAGCATGATTTCCAGCATGTTTGCATGTAAACGACCGCTCGGGTCTCAACAATATCGGCGTGAAGCCTTAATACACAAAATTTATCATGATTATTAACATGCTCACCTTATTCACATTGATAGAAGCACATATATCATCAGAGAATAATCACTAAATGGTGCCATGGGACGAACCAGGGCACAAGTCTCACGGTGCACGCCCTCACGCCCATCACTTGGCATGTGCGTCACAAATTCTAATCACATAACAAGTAGTTCGGGGTTTCGAACCCTCAGAACCAAGTTTGGAAACATTACTTACCTCAAAACCGGCTAAAATCCTAGCCCTCAATGACTTTGCCTCTAGACTCGGCCTCCGGTTGCTCCAAATCTACCAAAAAATCAGATTTATATCATTATAATATGCCAAGGAACGAAGCCCATTCGCAAATTATAAAAATTAACCAAAAATCCCGAAATTGGCCAAACGCGACTCCCGGGCCCACGTTTTAGAATTCGATAAAAATCACAAAACTAGAATCCTTATTCCCTCATGAGTCTACCCATATCTAATTCATCAAAATCCGACCTCAATTGCCAATTCAAATCACCAAAAGAAATTCTCAAACTTTCCTCCCATTTCCCCCCAATTTTCACTCCAATTTCTCAAATTAAATGATGAAAATCAAGACTAAATCATGGAATTAACCCAAATGTGATTGAAGAATACTTTCCCCAATTACTCCACTGAAAATCTTCTCAAATTCCACCTTTTCCCGATCTCTCTAATGGGTTTTTAAAAATATGGACTAAACCCTCGTTTTGAACTTAAAAGAATTCCGCCCAGTCATTACCCTTTGCGAACGCGGCCACACGCATGCGTTCGCAAAGAAAAAACCAACAAACCCCCTTTTTACACTACGCGAACGCGACTCCCTGACCGCGAACGCGATGCCTAACCGACCTTTAGCTACGCAAACACGTATCACCAACCGCGAACGCATAGGCCAATTACTTGGGGTCCCCAGATGTCTCACAACCCTTCGCGGACGCGACCCCTCTCACGCGTCCGCGATGCAAAAGCAGCATAACCTTCGCGTTCACATGCTCTCCCTCGCGAACATATAGAACAAAAATACACCCTCACCAAAACACTCTTCGCGAACGCGAGACACCCTCTGCGAATGCGATGAAGAATTCCCAGCAAGAGAACACCAGAAAAATCTGCAACTCCTCAATCCAAAAAGTGTCCCGTTGAGCATCCGAAACACACCCGAGACCCTCGGGACCTCAACCAAACATGCCCACACATCCCATAACCTCATTCGAACTTAGTCGAGCCTTCGAACCACTCAAAACAACGCCAAAACACCAAATTCACCTCGGATTCAAGCCTAAGAACTTAGAAACTTCTAAATTTTCCACTGTTGCCGAAACCACCCAAAACACGTCTGATTGAACTGAAAGTTTGCACGCACATCCAAAATGACACTACTAACCTGTTCCAACTTTCGAAATTCCATTCCGACACCGATAGCCTATTTTCCACTGCCGGCCGGAAATCGCCAAAAACTCCATTTCGCCAATTGAAGCCTAATTATACTCCGAACCTCACAACCACATTCTGAACACACTCCTAAGTCTCAAATCACCTAACGAAGCAATCGGAGCCAAGAAATCCACATTCCAATGCCGTTTACCTAATAGTCAACTTTTCTAACCTTAAGGCCAACTTAAGAAACTAAGTGTCTCATTTCTCTCCACAATCACTCCGAACCCGAGCCAACCACTCTAACACAACATGAAATATCTGAACCACACATAATGAAGCAGGAATGAGGAAAACGGTCAAAAACTCCCGAAACGACCGATCGGGTCGTTACATTCTCCCCCACTTAAACATACGTTGGTCCTCGAACGTGCCCAGAGTTGTTCCAAAAACCACCAACATTGTTGTGTAGCCTACCATGCACATATCCGGGGATGAACCCACGTCACCCTATCCCATATAGGTCCAATAGCACAACACCATTGAAATTTCGAAATCCAACCTGACCCGTAAACCTTAGAACCAAATTTCCACTTCTGAAATAATTTACAAGATCAAAATCCCACAACTATAAACTGGATAAGTCTGAACACGCTGTATCAAGCCATATCCGTAACCCAAGATGTAATCACATAATATACCGCATGACTTAGACACTCATAACTGTAACTCCTAGCCGCAATAGCTGCTCAAAACAACCCAATATTTGTAGATAACCTCTCATCAAACAATGTCTCGCTCTAACACTTTCATATATTGCCGATTATGAAATAAACACGTAGAAACCAACAACCATTCGTTCGATCAGCCAGTCATGGAGTTCCCCATTTCTCCGACAGAAACTATAGCATATTTCTAAGCCAACTTCCGATATCATCCTTCCAACCATGTTGTAGTCAACTATGGTAGTATTCATTCTAGGACCAATGACCTCTTCTCGACCAACATGACCACTTTGATGACATGACGCATCAATACAATCCAACGACATAACCTGTGCAACTCGTGCACTCAATGGTAACATCCCACATAGTCAAATCATAGAAAAGATTCACACGAGAAGACCATCCCGCCATTAACAATTACCATCCCAACACAATGCTAAGAGAATGTCACACATCGTAAAGTCAAAACACACGAACTGACACCAAGGATCATACCTCCATATAACTCCGCTACAATGCGTGATCCCATCCAAACGCTGGTCCACATGAAATACTTCAAGCCCCCTAGCTCAAAATCAATAACCATGTGCAATTTTAGATCAAGTACTCCAAGTGCATTGCCCAAACCACGGGGGAATCGAACGATACCATGCCACACGAATCAGAAAGAACATCACCAATAGGCCTCAATCCCGCAACACCCAATTACTTACCTTACTCAAATCCCGCTATAAAGCCCAAATAAATATGCACCATATGTGCGTATAACCGATAATCACTCCTCCTTGCAACACCGATGGGTAACTCGTAGATCACTCCAGAATATGTATAAACTCAATGACAATCGAATGGTACATCCCTCAACAATAGCAACTCGGAGTCAACAATTCTGACCCGGTGCAGAACACACACCCATACTAGCCTACCAATGAACTCTAAGTCGACTCTGGTCACCCGCGACATATAGATAACTCTCTCCGAAAGTTCACAATGACTGAATCATGGCACATACTAACATCTGACTAGCTTTGCTCGCATCTTCACAGTCCACAACCACAAAATAACCTCTTTAAGAGAACTCTCAATCTCGAAGTCCATGAAGCGCGCGAATCACCCTATCTGATCCCAACTCCACCGATCGAATATATAACACACCCCTAATGCTCAATCATTCCACGAGGGATACCCTGATAATTCTTCCGTGTCACTAAGCAACCTTGAATATCATCAGTCGATCCAATAAGAGAGTGTTGCAATACCAATGAAGCACCCTCAACTCCACACATTTCCCCTTTATGAAATGTATACCTTCATCAAGCCACCCAATAGATATCATTTACTTAGTCATCTAAAACTGCCAATGCTGCCTAAGAATTTTGACCGTCCTTCCAGAACTGAACCGTTACCTCACACATGCGAATCTCAACTCTACACAACGTACCGCATACACCATGCCATCCTATGATAAATATGGGAATTTCATAACCCCTTCCGAGCCACAAGCAACTATGTACCCAACTAGCCAAGAACTTTACATTTGATCCCATATAGAAACGAAATCACTATACATCACATGCTCCTTACGCCAGTAGAAAATATACATCTCTAACCGTAGTAGAAACCATCTAGAACTATCTGAATCCCATTTGTACAACACCAAACCGTCAGGACTGAATCCTCCTAACTCAACCAAGCTACGCATGTCACCAAAACCCAAGAGCATTGCTAAGAAACACCTGTAGAATTCATTGCCTCATAAACACCCCAAATAACTAATCCTATCCCTTACCATGCGGATCCAACCTATTACCAAGCTTCCTTATTTATCCAAGTTCCTTCTGACTTACCTTCGAATTGATACTTCTCCTTGCCATTGTTGCGCCCCCTTTCTCCCCTCTCTTTTTGGGTCGGGTCAGGGTTTTTGACATTATTGGGACAACTCTCTTCCTTTTGGGAAAGGGGTATATAAAGGAATTGAAGAGTCGCCACCTAACGAATTAAGGTGCGTTAGGGAACCTACTAAAGGTCATTTACAACACATATTTGAATAACCAGAGATTGGGTAAGGGCTTGAAATTACTTCAAGGAGAAGGTGTTAGGCACCCCTCAAAGTCCACAACTCTGGTTACCGGCCAAACAGGCGTTGTGAATTTAAACAAGTAAGCAATTAAGGCATATACGTAAACAAATAAAGGTTTTTGGGAAGATCCGNGGGGGGTCCTAAGTTGTTTATCCTATAGGATCACATCGGTACAATGCTCGGTAATCACTCCTCAGAAGAGGGGCTACATGTGGCATTAGCGCACCGGTCATCATATCCATATCTACCCTTTCCCGCCTCATAGCGGTTATTAAACGAGTTTTATTTAACGACCTCTATTACGTGTTGTTACCTGTCCCTTCTTAATGGTCCTGGAGGAAATTAGGGCCTCTACCTATAGGCAGTTCTAGACAGACCCCTAAGGTTAAGAAGGAATTTGGTCCGTTGATTAGAAATGATCAACGGTCCACATTAAAACGGGAATTGGGTCGGGTAGGATAATGGATTGGGCCTGGGGTTGGTTCAATTAGGCTACAATTGAAATAATATTAGGCCATTTGTTAAATACCCCATGCAAATTAATTAAAATAGTTTATAAAATAGCTAATAATTATAAAAATTGAATTTCGTGCATAGAAAATAATTTAAAATAATTATTTAGTATTTTAAAAAGACAAATGACTAAGTTTTTGTAAAAAGAAAGGTATAAAATCATATGATTGGGCTATAATTACAAAGTTATTGCAATTATAGTCAAAAAGTGCCAATTTGGCTAATTATGAAATAATTTGGTCTTAATAAAACCAAAAATAATAAATCAAATCAATAAATTATTTTTGAAATCATTTGTGATGCAACTTTGTAATTATTTATTGCAACTAAAATGCTGGTCAGATTAATAAAAATATAGAAAAATTATGGAAAAATACCAATTACTATTGATGCATGGTTTTGAGGGTATATATGCAATTTAAAATATTTTGGAAAACATTGGGTATCAACAACCATAATACCGCAATTCTCAACCTAGTCTCACCACACGAGACCCAAGCATAAGAACATATCGTCTAAGGCTAGTAAGCTGCTGAATACTTTCTCAGGTATCCCCAAAAGTACCACATTCAAAATACTTACCCTGCAGAGACTTCTTGCGAATCTAAAGCCATTACCTTCACTTTCTTGATACTGATATGTAGAATCCATGATTATGTAGAAATATCACAAGTATCGACACCCTTTAATGTAGACCTCAGTATCTACCCAAATAAACATCCTGAAGATTCCCATTTGTTACATCTAACCTGGAATCCATCGGAACCATTCTCGAGAGTCATCCACTCTACGGAAATATTAATTACCCTGATCAAGCAGATAGAACGACCTGGCCCCATTCACACACCAACATACTAGGAAGTAATCTACACACTTGAAACAACAAGAAAATTCATACACTGCACACACTACACCTTTTACAATTACAACTCACTCATTTAATAAACCCATCTACCCATAAAGTACATTACAACCTGTATCGAAGAGTTTCTATTACCCGAGTCGCTCCAGACTCCACCTCTGCAAATCATATCTGATTTACCAATATACCTCGAACCGAAACCAACACAACACATGATCGTGCAATCAACTTACCATTAGTAGGCTCCCCCACTTGGCTCAATGCCATAGGTCAAGACAAACAATAGCTCGTAATGCCCAACCGCTATCACCGCCACAATACCACAGTGAGATTCAACTAAATACTTAATAAGCTCGTATAATACAAATCATCTAATGTCTCAAATCATCTGCAAATCTCGCATTCACCATTGTAACAGCCAATGCCAACTTCCATAAGCGACCTAACTCAAATTGCAACCTATATCGATTACTGATAAATGAGTACTTGCTATAAAACCACATAAGGGTCACACAACCTCGGGACAATCCGCGGGAGATAACCCCGCCTGCTTAGCCTCAAACTGATATCATCTCTATACCCTTCCAAAAATCATAGCGATCACGCAATCACTATACCCTCCTGCATTAAAACACAACCAATGCCTATCCTCGAGGCATCAAGATACGCGGTATAAGAACCTGAAGCTGATGGCAGAACTAACACTGAAACTGTTGTCAAGGAAATCTTGAGCTTCTGGAAGCTCTATCCACACTCATCTGACCACATGGATACTCTCACTGTACAACACGTGTCATGACCCAAATTCCCCCAACCTTAGGGATCGTGATGACGCATAACATCACAATTGCTAGGCAAGCCTATGTTAGAGTCCGATTAGCTATTTACCTTTGATTATCCATTTAAACATAATAAACAATTATAAAATAAACTTAAGCTACTGACTTTCAATGAATAATTCCAAACATAAAATAATAAACACTTAAATAAACCGAGCCACGAACTAATTATATAAGTAACTCTAGAACTACCCCAGGGTCTGGTGTCACAATTCACGAACTACTAAAGAATACTACAAATAATGGGCTGAAAGAAATAGTGTAACTGTTCTGAATATAATAAATAATTTTATAAAAATAGGAGAAGAATATCGGGATCTGCGAACGCCGGCAGATATACCTCGTGTCTCCGAATAAATGAATAGCTGCTCTAAATATCTCTATTACTAGTCGATACCTGGATCTGCACAAAAGAGTGCAGTGTGTAGTATCAGTACAACCGACCCCATGTATTGAGTAAGTGTCGAGCCTAACCTCAACGAAGTAGTGACGAGGCTACGGCGGGGCATTAACAACATATAACATGTGACAATAATATATACGATAACGCAACAAAACAATTCCACACAAACAAGAAAAATATAACTGAGACAATAAATATAAAGCAAGAAAGAAATCTAAACAAATAATTAAGTACTGCAATAACAATGAAATAACTCAGCCGCCTTTTCCAGGCCTCAGCTATAACGACCTCTCAAATGATTTCCAAGTTTCAAAACTTTAACTTTAATAAAAGTAGTGCCAAAATATGAAAAATAGTAAAATAAAATGGTAGTTTTCGAATCTTGGTTTTTCTTTGAAAATCATTAAAAATATAATTTTCCTGCCTTATCGCTCCTTGTTACAGCGCGCAACCCGATCCCACCAGAAATATCATATCAATTTATTCACCCGTATCATGGTCAATTTATTCACCCGTATCACAATTAATTATCCACCCTTATCACAACCCCCTTATCACAGCCCCTTATCACCGCCTTTCAAGTCAAAGCCTTTCACAATATTTATGTATCGACAAATTATAAACAGAACAAGTTTCACTTTAAAATAATAGTAAACGCAGAGTATGAAACAATGACAATAAAACAATGAGTGTTCCAGCCTTTATTTCATAAACAGTAAAACATGCATATTCTCCCTTATCATTGTCTTGTTGCAGCGTGCAACCCGATCCCAACTATTCACAATATCACAATCAATTATTCACCCATATCACAACCTCCTTATCACAGCCCCCTTATCACACCAATTTTATTTATTCATCAAAAACTTTCACAGTTCAGGCCAAGCCTTTCACAACACATTTATTTCAACAAATTTCAAACAAAAAATAGTATAGCTCGTAAGCTTCAATCAATATCATTTCACAATAAAATAAACCAGAATATATGTAAACACCATAACGCTGTAAACCCAGCTCAGTCTTTATGTACCATGATAAAATCAAGAGAACAACCAATACTTTTAATACACTTGCCACAACAATTGGCAACAATCAATTGAAACCAAACAACCACGTAAAACTCAACAATCATAAAACAGTTAAACTGCATTCCTCGTCACTTCCTCAATATTATCAGAAATGAAACCACAACAATATCTAACAATAAAATAACAAGGCCAAGTAGTCATAGAAACAATAATGGACATAGAACAATTAAGACAAGAATCAATTAAGTTGGGAACAAGAAAGAGATCATGCTTAACATGCAAATTGGGTGGTGCATAGATACTCGTCACCTCACCTATACACCACACCCATGCATTTCACATACGAAAAAAGTGGGGATTCCTATTCCCTCAAGTCAAAGTTAGACCAAACACTTACCTCAATTTCGCATGCCACTCACTGCTCAATTACAACTTTTCCTTTATAATCTTGCTCTAACTTACTCGAATCTAATCATAATTAACTCAATATCATTAATTAAGGCTAAAGGAACTAACTTTATTGAAAATTACAATTTTTTCTAAGTTTTCTAAATAAAAAAAATGAAAACCCGACCCTGGGCCCACTTGGTCAAAACTCGGGGTTCGGACCAAATTATATTTACCCATTCACCCACGAACCCAAATATACAATTAGTTTCGAAATCCGACCTCAATTCGAGATGAAGATTCGATTTTTATAAAATTCCATAATTCTATCCCAACCCTCAATTTTTATCATGAAAAATCTTAGTTTTTGATTTAAAAGTGATGAGTAACAATGAGTAATTGAAAGAGTAAAGTTTAGAATTGATTACCTATGACTTGGGGATGATATTTGATGAAGAAATTCGTTCCTAGGTCTGTGGGGTGCGAAAATTTGAAGAAGAAGAAGTCTACCCGTTATATATATATATATATATTTTTCTACCAGTTATTCTGCCTCGTTTCTCGTACCCAACGATCTTGAAACTCGATTTTTATGTCTCCAATGGATTCCTTGTGCAAATTTAGTCAAGTTAGGCTTTTGAATCACTCAATTTGACCTTATAATGAAGGATATATGTATGTTTTAATAGTTGCAAATAGTGCAGATTTTCAATACGCCGTCAGGGGCGATTTCATAATTAACCTGAAAAATCTGGCAACCTTAGTAAAATGACGGTAACATCCTCATGCAATGTCCAAATTCGATGATTCTTTTTGCTACGGGTCCGTAATTACGATACGGATCTAATACTTCATTTAAAATAGAAATCAGAGCCCATTTGCTCAATATGATATCATTTATGCTTGAAGAAATGACGTCGAAACATAAGAAAGAACGCGCGCAACACAACCCAAACCTATTTGAAACTAACCCGAGCCCTTGGGGCTCTAAACCAAACATGCACGCAAGTCTAAAAGTATCATACGGACTTGCTCGTGCGATCTAATCATGAAAATAACATGTAAACCTATGAATTAAACCTCAAAACTCATTATTTTCCTCAAGAACAGTTATAGTTCATAACTTTTCAAACGGATGTCCGAATCACATCAAACGAACTCCGTTTTCACCAAATTTCATAGGCAATGCCTAAAAATCATAACAAATCTGTACCGGGCTATGGAACCAAAATACGGGCCCAATACCAATGATTTCAAACATTAATTCTTTTTTTTATTTCATAAATATTTCAGCAAAATAATTTCTTTCAAAAATTGATTTCTAAGGCTTGGGACCTCAAAATTCATTTCCGGGTATACGCCCGAGTCCCATATTTTACTGCGGACCTCCCGGGATCGTCGGAACACGGATCCGGGTCCGTTTACTCAAAATGTTGACCAAAGTCAATTATAATCAAATTTTAACTCTAGAAATTACTACTTCTCATATTTTAACATAAACGCTTTCCGGTTTCACGTTCAGACTGTGCACGCAAATCGAGGTATTTAAAATTAGTCTTTTTTATGGTTAATAAGCCTAGAATTGGGTCTAAATTCTTAAAATGACCCTTTGGGTCATCACAATCTCCACCTCTAAAACAAACGTTCGTCCTCGAACGAACATAGAAGATTACCTAAATTAGCGAACAAGTGTGGATATTTACTCAACATGTACGACTCAGACTCCCAAGTAACTACCTCAACAGGCTGGCCTCTCCACTGCACTCGAACTGAAGGATAACTCTTAGACCTCAATTGACGAACCTGTCGGTCTAAAATTGCTACCGGCTCCTCCTCATAAGTCAAGTCTTTGTCCAATTGGACATAGCTGAAATCTAACACGTGGGACGGGTCACCATGATATTTCCGGAGCATAGACACGTGGAATACCGATTGAAATGAGGATAACCCTGGAGGCAACACAAGTGTATAAGCTACCTCCCCCACTCTATCAAGAATCTCAAATGGCCCGATATACCTAGGGCTCAACTTACCCTTCTTCCCAAATCTCATAACACCCTTCTTGGGCGATACACGGAGCAATACTCTCTCTCCAACCATGAATGCCACATCACGAACCTTACGATCTGCATAACTCTTTTGCCTAGATTGAGTTGCACGAAGTCTCTCTTGAATAATCTTGACCTTATCCAAGGTCTCCTAAACTAAGTCTGTACCCAACAACTGAGCCTCTCCTGGCTCAAACCGTCTAAGTGGCGATCTGTACCGTCTACCATAGAATGTCTCATAAAGAGACATCTGAATGCTCGTATTATATCTGCTGACAATTTAAGCAACGAGCCATATACGCCACCATGTCTTTTTTAATCCTTCTCCACCAATAATGCTGCCTCAAATCTTGGTACATTTTAGCTGCCCCTGGGGGAATAGAATACTTAGAACTGTGAGCCCCCCCTCAAGGATCAACTCACGAATTCCATCAACATTAGGCACACATAACCGACCCTTGCATCCTCAAAACACCATCATCTCCAACTGTAACCTGTTGGCCATCATCGTGCCGCTCTGTGTCCCTAAGGACCGCCAAATGTGGGTCATCATCTTGTCGCTCCCAAATACACTCAATTACGGAATATCGAGCGACTATGCAAGCTAGAACAGTGCTGGGGGAAATATTCAACCTCACGAACTGATTAGCCATCGTCTGAATAATTGAAGTTAACGGCCTCTCACCAACTGGAATATTCACAAAGCTGCCCATACTCACCGCCTCTATTTTCTTAATAGTTGTTCATAGCCAATTACAGAGTTATCAACAGCTTCACGTTAACAATAATCCCCTTTCAACCTTCACAATACTGATGACGAGGTGTGATTCATGAAGACCTCATAATTATATACCCGACTTAACGTGTCTCAATTAACGCCACATGGGTGGCACATACCTCGCAGGTCAAAGCTCAATAATTCTGACACGGATTTGGCAAATTATACACAATTAATTAATTAGTTTATTTCTTTATTTATTTATTTAATTATTATTAGTATTACTTTTATTATTATTATTATTATTATTATTATTTATTCATTTATTATTATGATCATTCTCATTATTTTATACATAAATTGTTGAATAGCCTAACAGGCATGACTCCCTACCAGTACTATAGTAAAATTTTAATTCACAAGGGAGAATTTAAACACAAGAATTTCCATCACAAGGATCTCATCCTTACATGACTTCCACCGCGGCTCGTAGCCCGATTTAAACATACCAAATCATATCAAAATGCGAGGATCTCACCCTCAGTTTTGAATCACAAGTAATATGCACACCGCCAATCGAAAAATTCCATTTTCTTCTTTCAAATATTTTTCGTTAACCAAAATTACAACACGTAATGATAGACATAGCTATCTCCATAGAATTACTCAATACTAGTGTTCACACAAGTAGATTTTCGAGTTACGAAGCTCATCCGAGAGTAGAGCATATTAGAAGAATTTTATTAGTTACGCATAACCATATTAAGTTCAGGAAATCATCACTTTATAATAATTAGAGATTGTTCTTGTGACACCATTTAATGTAAATACCTCAGCCATACCATAGAAAATATACCAACAAGATGGGTCTCCACATCTAGGAGTCTGACCTCCACCTTCGACATGTAAGTTGAGTTGTAACTGCAATGGGGCACGTAGCTTGAGTGTTCTGATGAAATATGACTCTCCCAAGTATAGGACAATTTCTATCACTAGCCGAAATGAAGTATCAACCTGCCCTGAGTCGTCCAAAATTTTACAATCATATTTGAGTCCCTTAATGAGTCTGGGGACTCGCCATCTGGCTATATGAACCAACGTAGGAGTATGACGGGCTAACTTATCAAACCTGATGGCATATTCTGACACCGTCATATGATCTGACGCAACCGTTAAAACCTTATGCGCCACGCAAAATGGGAAGTTCGAGAAACAAACTCTTTCAAAAGCATTTATTAGAACTGAGTCAATTAATTGATGTTGCATTGGCTAGTCACCCTCTTCGTAGGCTTGTCACAAACACCGGCGGCTAATTTCTTCTTTTACTATGCTAACTCAAGACTGCTGAGCTAGCCCTTCTATTCATATACTTTTCATTATTCTTTTGGGGTAACTCCCATCTCTATTGATACACAATGATCACAAAAGTAAATCTCTAAACAGATAATTCTTGGCACGAACCATATAGTCTAGAAGCTCGTCAACCATTGTACTCCCTCTGGAGCACCCCGAAATCCGCAACCGTGACTTCCACACTAAGTAGACCTTCCGTATATTTAAAGTTGTTTATATAACTCCTTCGGTACTGAGGTATAGGGGTATTAAGGGGGCAGACATATCGCAAGTCCCAGCTTCATCTCTTGCAAAATCTCAGGCCTTATACATTCCAGGCCAAAACCGATATAACACATGACCCCGCAATCTATTCCTTGACAGTGGACTTCCCCACTTGACACGAAGTCATAGGTCACAATGCCCGATAATCCACAATGTTAAACTTCGCAGCTCATATAAATCAACCTCGTTGCTTTCATCTATTCCCTTGTTATGCAATACTGAAGTAGCTATAAATCCTTCTGGGATATGAGCTAGTACAACATGTACCAACTGAGCTAGAACCTCCGCGTCTAGATCCATTTGAGACTGTACAATAGGTGCTGGTGTTCGAGCTTTAGTCTGAGCTCTGCTTCTGTCTCTTCCCCTAATCATAACTGTCATTGGAGCTTCATTTCTTGTCTGATTGTAGACGCTTTGCGTGTTGTTGAGATTTGTGAGAGGACAAGAATAGACAAGTTCAATCATCAATGGTAGAATAAATTCGCACGATAGAGTAGAATAGAAGTGAAATTGTTCCTAACTTCATAGACTCTGAAAGATAAGTACATACGTCTCCGTACCAATCCTTCAGACTCTACTAAGCTCGTTTGTGAATTGTGAGACTTAAGTAATCCTAGTGCTCTGATACCAACTTGTCACGACCCAAATTCCCCCAACCTTAGGGATCGTTATGGCGCCTAACATCACACTTGCTAGGCAAGCCAATGTTAGAGTTCGATTAGCTATTTACCTTTGATTATCAATTTAAACATAATAAACAATTATAAAATAAACTTAAGCTACTGACTTTCAATGAATAATTCCACACATAAAATAGTAAACACTTAAATAAACCGAGCCACGAACTAATTATATTAGTAACTCTAGAACTACCCCAGGGTCTGGTGTCATAATTCACGAACTACTAAAGAATACTACAAATAATGGGCTGAAAGAAATAGTGTAACTATTCTGAATATAATAAATCGTTTTATAAAAATAGGAGAAGACTCTCGGGATCTGCGAACGCCGGCATATATACCTCGTGTCTCCGAATAAATGAATAGCCGCTCTAAATATCTCTATTGCTGGTCGATACCTAGATCTGCACAAAAGAGTGCAGAGTGTAGTATCAGTACAACCGACCCCATGTACTGAGTAAGTGTCAAGCCTAACCTCGACGAAGTAGTGACGAGGCTATGGCGGGGCATTAACAACATATAACATGTGACAATAATATATACAATAACGCAACAAAACATTTCTACACGAACAAGAAAAATATAATTGAGACAATAAATATAAAGCAATAAGGAAATCTAAACAAGTAATTAAGTACTGCAACAACAATGAAATAAATCAGCCGCCTTTTCGAGGCCTCAGTTATAACGGCCTCTCAAACGACATCCAAGTTTCCAATTTTTAACTTTAAATAAAAGTAGTGCCAAAATATGAAAAATAGTAAAATAAAATGGTAGTTTTCGAATCTTGGTTTTTCTTTGAAAATCATTAAAAATATAATTGTCCTCCCTTATCGCTCCTTGTTGCGGAGCGCAACCCGATCCCACCAGACATATCATATCAATTTATTCACCCGTATCACGGTCAATTTATTCACCCGTATCACAATCAATTATCCACCCTTATCACAACCCCCTTATCACCGCCTTTCAAGTCAAAGCCTTTCACAATATTTATGTCTCGACAAATTATAAACAGAACAAGTTTCACTTTAAAATAATAGTAAACGCAAAGTATGAAATAATGACAATAAAACAATGAGTGTTCCAGCCTTTATTTTATAAACTGTAAAACATGCATATTCTCCCTTATCATTGTCTTGTTGCGGCGTGCAACCCGATCTCACATATTCACAATATCAAAATCAATTATTCACCCTTATCACAGCCTCCTTATCACACCAATTTTGTTTATTCATAAAAAACTTTCACAGTTCAGGCCAAGCCTTTCACAATACTTTTATTTCAACAAATTTCAAACAGAAAATAGTATAGCTCGTAAGCTTCAATCAATATCATTTCACAATAAAACCAACCAGAATATATGTAAACACCTTAACCTGTAAACCCAGCTCAGTCTTTATGTACCATGATAAAATCAAGAGAACAACCAACATTTTTAATACACTTGCCACAACAATTGGCAACAATCAATTGAAACCAAACAACCACGTAAACCTCAACAATCATAAAACAGTTAAACTGCATTCCTCATCACGTCCTCAATATTATCAGAAATGAAACCAAAACAATATCTAACAATAAAATAACAAGGCCAAGTAGTCATAGAAACAATAATGGACATAGAAC
>ML264178.1:5545-35871 GCA_005239495.1 Nicotiana undulata | reverse complement strand
CATGCTGCACTTTCTTTTCTTTTCTGTACTTGACTGTACAGGTCCGGAGGCTGGCACGTCTGAGTATCAGGCCGGCGCTTGATATTGATACCGTGGTCATACTTATCGGTGAGCTGCTTTCTCGGCGACTTCCTAGCAGCACCCTGGAGCTCTTTTGTTACATTTATCCGCTCATTTCATTCAGACGGAGACTCTATATATATTGTAGTCATTGTATATTCAGTAGTTGCCCATGACACTCGTGACACTAGTTCCTGGCACACACGCGTAGTGTATATTTATATTTTGGGGTTTTGGGATGTATATCTATGTATGCATTTTATTTCAGCTTGTATCTACTAGGATTTCACTTCCGCTCAAGGCTAGTATCATGTTTGTCGTTATAAATTGGGAATCTTTGATTGTTTAACTATATGGGAAAGGTATCACTTGGTGTAATTATTGTTGGCTTGCCTAACCCCGCCGTTGGGCGCCATCACGACTCGGATTGGGATTCTGGGTCGTGAAAGTAACATCCCTAGCATCCCCTCGCCGGACCCTCTCCTGAAGTACGAGTAAGTGGGGATCATCATATTGACGCTCCTTGATACTGTGATAAAGAGAAGACGTGCAGACTACTCAAGCCAATACCCCACTAGGCTCTGAAACATCCAATCTCACAAGCTGACCCGCTAAGTCCTGAACATCCTATGCTAAAGGTCTCTCTGCTGCCGTAAGATAAGCTAAACTCCCTAAACTCTCCGCCCGGCGACTCAGAGCATCGGCCACCACATTGCCCTTCCCCGTATGGTATATAATAGTGATATCATAGTCCTTAAGAATATCCAACCATCTCCGCTAACGCAAATTAAGAACCTTCTACTTAAACAGATGCTGCAGACTTCGATGATCTGTATAAATCTCACAATGAACCCCATACAGATAATGAAACCAAATCTTCAAGGCGTGAACAATGGCTGCTAACTCAAGATCATGCACCAGATAATTCTTCTCATGGGTCTTCAACTGACATGAGGCATAGGCAATCACCCTACCATCTTACATCAAAACAGAACCAATGCTTACGCTCGAGGCGTCACAATACACGGTATGAGAACCTGAAGCTAATGGTAGAACTAACACTGGAGCTATGGTCAAAGCAGTATTGAGCTTCTGAAAGCTCTCCTCACACTCGTTCGACCACTTGAATGGAGAAACCTTTTGGCTCAATTTGGTCAAGGGTGAAGCAATAGATGAAAATCCCTCCACAAAGCGACGATAATAACCCGCCAAAGCAAGGAAGCTACTAATCTCCGTAGCTGAGGATGGTCTAGGCCAACTTTGCACTGCCTATATCTTCTTCGGATCCACCTGAATACCCTCACTGGACACCACGTGCCCCAAGAATGCTACTAAACTTAGCCAAAACTCACACTTGGAGAAATTTGCATAAAGTTTCTCCTCCCTCAACCTCTGTATTACAATCCCCAAATGTTGGGCATGCTCTTGCTGGGTACGAGAGTACACCAAGATGTCATCAATGAACACAATAATGAAGGAGTCCAAATATGGATGGAATACATTGTTCATCAAATGCATGAACGTTGTTGGGGCATTGGTCAGCCCAAAAGACATCACCAAGAACTCATAATGGCCATAACGGGTCCTAAAAGCTGTCTTAGGAATATCTGAATCCCGAATCTTCAGCTGGTGATACCCAGACCTCAAATCAATCTTGTAGAACACCTTCGCTCCATGAAGCTGGTCAAATAAATCATCAATACGAGGCAAAGGATACTTGTTCTTGACTGTGGCCTTGTTTAACTACCTGTAATCAATACACATTCTCATGGAGCCATCATTCTTCTTCACAAATAGAACCGGTGCACCCCAAGGTGACACACTATGCCAAATAAACCCCATATCAACGAGTTCCTGAAGTTTTTCTTTTAATTCCTTCAACTCCGTTGGTGCAATACGATACGGTGGAATAGAAATAAGCTGAGTGCCCGGCACCAAATAAATACCAAAGTCAATATCCCTGTCAGGCGGCATATCAACGAGTTCCTGAAGATGTTCTTTTAATTCCTTCAACTCCGTCGGTGCCATACGATAGGGTGGAATAGAAATAAGCTGAGTGCCCGACACCAAATCAATACCAAAGTCAATATCCCTGTCAGGCGGCATGCCCGTCAAGTTTGCAGGAAACATTTCCGGATAGTCACATACTACCGGAACTGAATTAATGGCAGGACTCTCTACACTAACATCTCCATCAATAGCCAAGTAATATAGGCAACCTTTCGCAACCATACGCTGAGCCATCAAGTATGAAACCACCCTACTAGGCACATAATCTATAGAACCACTCCACTCAATCCTCGAAAATCCGGACATCGCTAAAGTCACGGTCTTAGCGTGACAATCTAAAACAACATGACATGGAGATCACCAATCCATGCCTAATATCAAATCGAAGTCAACCATACTGAGAAACAACAAATCCACTCGGGTCTCCAGACCCCCAATAGACACCACACATGACCGATACGCACAGTCCACAATAATAGTACCTCCCACAGGAGTAGATACATGAACGGGTGAAACTAAAGAGTCACGAGCTTTCTCTCTCAAGAACCTTCTCTCCCCTCTCTCTATTTTGTTCAGAAATTCCTTAATAATGAAGGGGAGGGGTGTTTCATTAAACAAGAGGTCGGGTTTTAAATTTACTGTTATGCGCTCCGCATTCCTGTCGCATAGTTAGCCCTCAAATGGGCCAAAATTGGAAAACAATCTGCCCAAGTATGCGACCACTATGCGGTCAGCATACATGTTATGCGATCGCATAGTGCGTCGCATAACCTCCTTCCCAAGAATCGTGGGGCAAGAATGCAACAATTATGCGGTCCGCATACCCAAAATGCGATCGCATTCTGGGCCGCATAGTTGTCCTCAATTTGGACAGTAGCCTTTCCAGGTATGCAACCATTATGCGCTCCGCATAGACGTTATGCGATCGAATAGTGCGTCGCATAACAACACAATTCTGGAAAATTTTATTTTTCAAGTTTCGGGGTACTTTTTACTCAAGATTGGTCCGTTTTAAGAGTTTCTATAGTTATAATAACACAGGGACCTATTCGAGCATTATTCCAGACATAGAATTTTACGGGTCTTTACAGGAGCGCACCAACATCTTCCGCTGAGCTGATAGCCTACTTGGAGGTCTCTCGACCTGTCTACCATGACATGCGGGCATGAAACGCAGCGTCCCCAGGCAATAGGGACGTTAGTACAAAATAATGTACTGAGTATGTAAGGCAATATACTGAAAGCTAAAACTGAACTGATAATATAATAACTGCAAGTAGCTGGAAGTCAAAGATAATCTGAAGATATGCTTACCTGCTGATACTGGCTCAACTCTCTCAATATAGTAATTAAAATAGCTGTCCGGCCTTACAAGGCTCGGTATATATACATATATATATATCTGCTCTGCCGTAGTAAGCTCGCTCATAGGCGCTCAACCGTACTAGGCTCTGTATCTTGACCAACTGGGCTCGCTCATAGGCGCATGGCCACAATAGGCTCGATATATAACTTACCATCTGATCAGATGTTGCTTAATAGGGGCCTGCCCATCGATTATAGCTCTATGGTAATGAAAATACTGTGATACTATATATATATAGACTCTATGCTCTCTTGACTGGAAGAAGGCAATACTCAATTGAATATGAAGTCCCGATAAGGGAGAATATTGTAACTTATGAGACTAGGAAATGTACATAAAATTCAGGAATTTAAATTTTTCTATATACCTCGTTATCAAACTCATGTAATTACGGGATCATGCCAAAAATGAAGGAAAGGCTTAGCCTTAACATACCTGGACCGATTCACAATTAAGGAGTTGGCGAACACACATCACAAATCAATTTCTTTCTTTCTGGTCTTGTAAATTGAGCAACCGACAAACAAACAAATTACTTCGTTTTTTTTTGCTTCAAGATTGCATATCATAATCTGCCAAGCATATTTAATCGAATTTTTCCTTATTGAATTCATACTCTCGCACCTTCAAAAAAAATCTTGATGATTCTTTGGAAGGCTTCTCAATCCATTAGTTAAACTTGGACCAGAACTTACCTTAAGATAATTTAATAAAAGGAACCTTCAACTAAGACTTCTATTCTACTTCGTTGAAATAGATAGAAGAAACAAGAATTATTTTTGTACTTCATTGAATTTAAAAGAGGAGGAATGGAAATTGCTAGCTATTTAACTAGATTTATGAGTCATCTAGTTAATCATATCTTGTTGACACGTTTGGGGACTCGAGACTTATCCAATTTTTTATAATTAATTAACTAATCTTCCACAAAAATTATTAGTTAATCAATTATGTACATAATTAAGAATGATCTAAAATTACTTAAAATACTACTCACTTTTCACATAACTTATACACCTTACTATCTTGGTCATGTGGTACCCTGCATGGCACTAGCCCATAAATACCGAGTACTTTAGCTCTGGCCGTATTTTATCCCAACGTGCCAAACTTGGACGAAAATTCATTTTTTGACTTTCTTCCCGTCTCACCTTCATGATTTTACTCATTACTTGTTTGAAATGACATAATCCTTACACTCTCCAAAAAATTATTTTTTTCCTCGGACTGATGTCAATTACCTTACGACAAATTCAACGTACAATACTACAGGGTGCAACATCGTCGTAATTTAACATTGTGAAGCATAACATCATCGTAATATAATACTGCGGGACGTAATATCAACGTAATATTTCAGGGCGTAACATCATTCCCCTCTTTGGAACATTCGTCCTCGAATGTTGACTGATGCGTTTATCATTTGCATAACTGATAGCTCTTGTGAATACCTTAATACTCCCCTTGCCATTTAGGCAGTTATTTTGTGAATAAATCCAAAGGCCAGGGAATTCTCCCCTTTAGGCCTCTTTCTCAACCACGACTTATAGTCGGAATCCTTCCAGTCTCATAATTGTTTCTACCTTCGATCATGCAACCTCTACGACTTTGTAAATGCACTTTATGTGACGTTTATGAGAAGGAAGTCAAAATTACAAATTGCCTTATTAAAGGGAGACGGGCCAAGGCAAGACTTAAAAATCAAAGAAAGAAGCCAGTTCGTCCCACCATGACTATAAATATATTTACCCTTTGCACTGAAAGAAGATACTCACACATAATATTTCATAAATTGCAAAGTATTAGGTAGAATGGCATATACTAAACTTGTTTTCATTTATACTATTCTTCTCGTTACAGCTACAAGTAAGGATCCATTATTTGACTTTATCTCTTAGTGTAATTCTACATCCTTGTACTTGTAATCACTTATGTAGGAATATATGTATACAATATTTCATATGTATGAAAAAATATGCATGTATCTCTATAATGTGTTTTTCATGTTATACAAGTAGTAATTTGATTTTGATCATCATGTTGCAGCCAATTTATGGTGGTTCTCAAACATGCAAGTTACTGCTGCACGGAGCGTTGATCATAATTTCGCAAACATCCATAGGAGGCTACTACCACAACTTAATACTTGTACGAGATCTTGTATTAACGATAGTGAATGCACTGTCGATTGTTGGATATGCTGTAGATGTGGGCTCCTGAATTTGGAAACTGACGAGCGCACATGTGGGTGGTAAAATAAGTACAAAAAGTAACGTTAATGTCCTAATGACAATTGCATAATTTCTAAGAAGAAGGTATAAGTTATACAAGTGCTAATTACCCCACCTTCTACTGGTTTGCTAACCAAACAGGATATTAAGGTGATATTAAATTTTTATATCACCCTTATACCTTCTTATACCTCATATCAAACGACCCCTTAATCCATGTTATGCATTTACGTTTCCGTGTAATTTCAGTCTTTTCATTCTCTTTCTAATTTCATTGTCTTTCATACTTTAAATTGAGCTAATAATGAAGCAAGTCAAGTGATCGTATACTATTCAGGAATATGCTGGAGGCGCTGAGCTAGCTTTCCAATAGGTGTATGATCAGCATGCGTTTACCATCTTTGTTTGTGAATTTATTGCATTTGTAATAATATATTTTAGTTCTCCTGTTGACTTTTATATATAATTCATTATCATTACGCTTCAAATTTTCATTAATGCAACACTTCCGTTCTAGCTAAACATTTCAGGGAGTTCTACTTATTGGGTGTGCTTTTGAGAACTCTTTTTGGATAGAAATTACTAACCAATTAATTATGCCAATAATTTCTTAAAACAAAGATGATTAATGTGAAACAGAATTTTTTTTGAATCTTTACTTAACTTATGCCTTTTGCAGAACAGTTTAACTTTAAACTATAATATCAAATACCTGGTCTAAGTTTGCAATAACGTTAAGACAACATGTATTATATATGTTTCAGTTCAACATTTAACGACTTTATGAGAACTCTATACTAATGATTTAAGTTGTAGAAACATTTTTCTTCGGGAAAAGGTTACAAAAGTAGAAATGAAAGCGAAAATTCATAATATCAGCATTGAGTATTAAATAGGACAAGAATTTTGTATTCACAATGCGTAAAACAAAGATAACTTATTAAAGTAACGAATTTTCTGCAATATATTTTATGTAAAAACTAATTTAATTCCTTTGCAGAAGCGAATCTCTTTCAACTACGACATGAATTACCAGTATGTAGGAATATTCACTAAGCGGATGAGTCCCTTGGTTTCCCACCCTAATTACCCTCCCAAGATATAGAGAATTTCTTTTTAACTCTAGCCGACGTACGGTCTTAAGCGTCCAATTTTGTGAAGGAAAAACTTAAGTATTCTACATCCATGGTGGTGTATTTATAGCTAGTAACTACATTTTAGGTGGGGGATTAGATAATGCGATGATGAGCTAATTGTCACATGTTATGGGTAGACTATGGCGAATAGCTATCTTTCAACATCTCTCACCCACACATAAGAGACTCTCAAGTTCTACCAGACCATGCAAAATGTATTCTTCTTTTACTTTTAATTTCTTGAATCATCTTGTACTAGGTACGTAGGTCGTGCAAACCAGCATACTATGGGAGTATTTTGATATGCATCTGTTAGGTATATAGTCGCTCGTCGTTGTCATGAAATATTTAAGTAGATTATACGAAGTATGCTTAGTAGTCAATGGTTTTCCTCTTCTCATGAATCTCTCATCTTAAAAGCAAGGTCACTAATAAAGTGATCATAACAATAAAAGTAGTTTTTCATGTATTATTTGTTGCCCTATATCATAACATTGCACGACGATCAAGTTCAAGAGCTCGTTCTTTACTTCTTTACAAACATGCTCAATAGGCAGCGGATAAAGGGTGATGACTTTAATATATAGTACTCATAGGTTATGGCAAATTGTATCCCGTACTCACTCAACGTGGACTCTCCATCTAGAAACGAACAAGACTAGGAATTAGGTTCCAACTTTAGGCTCTAGTGCATGATATATAAGAAGACAAGGATGGGAAAGACGTCCTAAATATCTCTCTAGCCTCACAATAATAAGTATGACACACAACACATCTATTTATAAGGTCTCTACTAAATAAATAATCTTGACCCGCGTGATACACATAAACCTTATGCCCTGACACTAAATTTATCACAACCTGGGAGTGGAGGGCTGTAACTGACACTCGATTAATTACTTTATATTGCAGTTGGGTGAGCCTATATTCATTATTCCATTATGCCTATCATCCATCAACATGCAAATTAAGGTACTAAGTTGCCCAAATCTGTCACGCCCCAAGATGTCACTACAAGAAAAATGCTAAATAGCGAAGAGAAAAATGGACCCTAAAAGTACGGATCTAGTCCCAAATGGTCAATAGCGACCACCTAATCTGGTCCTTATAGACCATGTTCCTGGTGCCTATTTGCATATTTTAGGGACTAAATTACTGGTCCTTAGAATATTTTTGCGACTGGTTTAAATATGGTCGTTAAACGGTACTTTCGCGGCCAGTTAGAAGTTGGTCGTTATATCTTTTGCGAGAAGATTAAGGCCGGTCGCTAAGTCTAACAATGCAGCACTACAAAGCTGCAGATTCAGCAGCCAATTTTTTTACTCCAAAAAAGGATTTAAGGAGTAACAGTGTAGGCCCTAAAGAAACAAGTCACAAGTCCCTAAATCACATTCAATTTGCAACTAGAAAATCGAGTATATTATTATAAAGATGATATTGTTCTCATAAAAATTACCAAAAATGATCAACATCAGTTAGTTGCATCGTACATCAATGATGTAAGCTAGTCACAATATTGTGTTCATAAACATCTAGCAAAAAACTACATATCACTAATATCCCTCGATCGACATGTAAAATTTTCTTCACATTCCCAGCAAAAAGATGGTCAACCAGTATGTCGTCAAAAATCTGCTTCTTGAACTTCAATATTCCAAACCTGCAGAAGAAATAAGAAATTTTAGTTAAAAAAACTGTAACAATGTTGACGGAACAAAATCAGGGCTAGACAGAGAAAAAAGAAGCAAAAACAAAAATTTAATGGCTAGACACGATTGTTCCCTTTCATCACTTGAAAAAGTTGTCTTAAGCTATATAGAGGGACAAAGCAATAAACACGTAAATCACAATCCATGGCAGCATGTTTGAATCACAAACAATCTGCCGCATCTCTCATAAAAACAAGTTTGAAACCTTTTGAAATTGTTCATGGAGTTCCTACGATTCAATTCTCCATGGATGAATGTGAAGAATTTGCAAAGGAAGAAGGATTACATCCAGCAGTGATGATAAAACTGTCCAGCGGCGCACCAATAGATTAGGCTTCGCCCCTGCTACTTACCATTCGAAACCAAATAAAGGTACATAGATAAATGGATCACCTCCATCTACTTCTTGATCAGTTAGTTGTTGCCAGTAAGTTTTTGAACTCTGTTTCCCCCTTCTGATCATATGCTAGTTGTAACCTTTGATGAAATATAATATTACTGGCCTACAAATATTTTAAAAGTTGCTAGTGTTATACATTATTCTACCGAAATAAGCCTTTAGCAGTTGAGCTCTCATTAGGCCATTTTCATCTGAAATCAATTTTGGGTCCTTAAATATTTATCATAATTTTCAACATAAAATCTATATTCATTAACAATGTAGTTATTATAATATAATACATATTGGGTAGGACCACGTGAAAGTGCAAGAAAATCTTCCATGAGCCGACTATCATCTTCTTTATATAATAGTGAAACCTATCAACAAGATAAAGTTGATTACTATAGAATAAGTAATATAATATTGGATCTTCAAATTTGATATGTATATATTACTCGCCCTATCTTTAAATCATTCGATAACTTGTCTGTTTCATTTTGTATCAGACAAGTGTTGAATAGAATCTACATGAATTTGTGCGAACTCCCTACAAATTTTTGTTGAACCACAAATGTCAAACATAAAGGAGAAAGAATCCTACAGGAAACAAGAAAAACAAAATATGATATGAAGGAAAAAGTTTCATATTCTAGAAATGGTAGAACTTCATCACAATTCTTTAGTATGTATATATGTGCTTGTTCCAATTCATCTACTTCAAGATCATGATGTTTTGGAGCTCCTAAAGTTTTTCCAGATTTACAAAACAGAGATAAACCTCCATCATAATTTCGTTCTGGCCGATTAAACTTTGTGTCGATTCTATGCAGATACCTTGAACATAAGGTCATACATTAATTTGCAAGGTAACCCTCTGCAATGGAACCTTCTGGACAAGCCTTATTACCATTGAGAGATTTCAAAAAGTATAACCATAGTTCTATAGGATACATCCACTGATACTAAATAGGTCCAGTAAGCTTAGCTTCATTAGCTACGTGAGTAGGCAAGTGCACCATGACATCAAATAATGTAGGAGGAAAGACCTTTTTCTAACTTGCAAAGAGTTATAGGAATTTGAGCTTCAATCTGATCCAGGTCATCAGTCCTTAATACCTTTGCTCCCAACACATTAAAAAATAAAGACAATTCGATAAGGGCTTCACACACAGCTTTCGACAACATACCACGTAGTGCAAGAGGGAGTAAATATTGTAGAAGAACATGACAATCATGAATCTGTAAGCCAGAAATCTTGTGTTCTTTCAAGTTAACACATTGAGAAATGTTAGATGAAAATCAAACTGGAACCTTTAAATTCTTTAAGAAAAGTCATATGTTGTGCTTTTCTTGGGGAGACAATGTGTAACATACAGTTGAAACTTTGTATTTTTCTCCATTTTTAATAGGGTGCAATTCCAGCCTAATGTTCATTTCTTGCAAATCTAGTCGAGTTTTAATGGTATCCTTGGTCTTTCCTTTGGCATTCATGATCGTCCCCAAAATATTATCACATATATTTTTTTCGATATGCATAACATCCAAATTATGTCGCAACAAGAGAGATTTCCAGTATGGAAGCTCAAAAAGGATACTCCTCTTATTCTAGTTATCTTTTCGAACATCATGTGATATCTTGATCCTCTTCTTTGGATCCTTTGTCAATTGTAACCCTTTAAGATCTTGCACTTGATTAAGTATCTCAATACCTAAACGCATTTTTGGTGGGAGCCTTTTCTCTTTTGTGCCATCAAATGACTTCTTATCATTTCTCCATTTGTGATTAAGAGGAAGGTAACGCCTATGACCCATAAAATATTGTTTCTTACTATTCTTCAATCGGATTGAGGAAGTGTCAATGTTGCAACATGGACATGCCAATTTACCTTTTGTACTCCATCCAGATAAATTTTCATATGCTGAAAAGTCATTGATGGTTCACACCAAAGAAGCATGTAACTTAAAATTCTGTTTGGTTGATGCATCAAAGGTCTCAATGCCAATTTCCCATAACTCCTTTAATTCATCTATCAAGAGTTGAAGATATATGTCAGTTGCATCACCTGGACTATCGGGACCAGGAATAAGCATAGACATAATGAAATTTTCCTGTTTCATACACAACCAAGGTGGTAAATTATAAGGAATAAGTACCACAGGCCATATGAGGTTTTTGAATTCCTAAATGGCTGGAATCCATCACTAGCAAGCCCAAGTAGAACATTACGAGGCTCGGCTGCAAATGAGGGATGAAGTTCATCAAATAATTTTCATGCCATTGAATCAGTTGGGTGCCTCATTGTTCCATCTTCAACTCTTTCATTATGATGCCATGTCATTCGAGAAGATGTCTTTGTAGATATAAACAACCTTTGAAGCCTAGGCTTCAATGGAAAATAGCGAAAAGTCTTTGACGCTATTTTTTTAACAATCTTATTCTTTGCTTCCCCGCTATGTTTTATCTGTTTTCCATCTGGATGCACCACAGACTTTACAGGAATCAAGTAAGTTATCATCCTTCCAATATAACATGCAATCATTTATACAAGAATCAATTTTGTGGTATGACAACCCAAGGTCCCTAATCACCTTCTTTGCCTCATAATATGAATTTGGCACATTCGCTTCATCAGGAAAAAACTCATCCTTCAACATATTTAATAACATTGTAAATGACTCATTGCTCCAACGACCCATACTTTTTATGTGAAGCAGTTTAATCAAAGTGAAAAGCTTTGAACATTTCGAATTTTGGTACAATGGATGTTCAAAATCTTTCAATAAGCTGTAAAACCTTTTGGCTTCAACATTCGGTTCATCTCCGAGTAAATCATTATCACGAGCGTCTGCAGTGCATCCATCATGATTAGGATATAAATCCCTCAGCATTTCATGTATTTCATCCTCATCCTCATAATCTTCTACTTCATTATCATCTTCAACTTCGCCTTTCGACTGTGGCTCACCCAAAACTTCACCATGATGATTACAAAAGGTATAATTTCGAATTATTCCATATACTTTATATCTCGACTGTCTCATGTGTTCCTAATGTTGTGTTACAATATTTGACGCACGAACAACGTATTTCATACAATTCTCTTGTTCTTCTAAAGGCATAATCTAAAAACTTTTGCACCCCAATTAAATAGGTTTCGTCAAGTCGGTTATCAACAAGTTGCATCCATTGCTTACTTGGTGCCATAAAATAGAAAATAAAAAAAATATTTAAACAATTAAAATAGAAAAAGTATTAAGATGCACATTACATTAAAAAAAAGTACTAAGATGCACATTACTTGTTAACTTGTCAAACTCATCTTTATGACTAAACTTTCTGCGATTTCACAAAGGTTATAGTACACTCCTTAGATTTTTATAGTACACACATTAAACAGCTTGGTAAACCATCCTATTCCAAGATATATCCTAACCTTTATGAAAATACCATCTCAACTACAAGTTTTTGTAATCTTCATATTTTTTATGGCATCCTTTACCTTAGCTGACCTAAATCTATGAGTGTAACAAAAGTTTCTATCATGTATAGATGTATGTATTGAACAATTGATCAAAATAGTCTCTCCATATCTCATTGGTCTCACTATCTCCAACCAGTACTTGTTTAGAATCGTCTTTAATATAATTCACTTGGTTTAAGTCCTTAGTCCTCATTTATCTCAATCATTCTAGTTTTGCTACTTCTTTGTCTCCTTCTCGTGTCCTTAACTTTTGTTACAAGTCATCGAGGATTTCTCCTCGAGTTTTATTGATCGTTTTCTTAGCTCTCTTATAGTCATCAAAGACTACTTCATCTTCTGTTTCTGGTAATTTCCTATAGCACTCTTTTAGTTTTAATAAACCCATAGCACCTCCTCATTCCACCACCAGGATTCTTGTGGTCGAGGTCCTAAATCTTTAGACACGCCTCTATCACTTCACTTGCTACTTTTTTAATTACAAACTAATATTGCCTTCCACAGGATATCTAACCCTCCCCCATCTAAATCTCATGTTCCTTCCTCTCATAATTTTCTTAAACCGCTAACTAGTTAGCACCCTTTAATGCCCACCACCGAATTCTCGATTGCTTACACCTATACATATGAGTTATACTTACCAAATTCATGCTAATTGTTAGGAAAAAACTAAAGCTTTGATTATCACATCTTAGTAGTAACTTTTCTCATATACCCTTTTGCTGCTTTAAATTAGAAAGAAAAAAAAATCTAAACTAAAACAGAGAAAAAAACTCACTGAAGATTTAAGAAACTGGCACAAACTAAGAGAATTATAAGCAAAAGCACTGAAATGACATACAAGTAAGCTCGACCAAAAATTCATGCAAAATTAACAATAAATAACAATCAAAATCCCTTTACATATGCATTAATAAATCACAACAAATTGAAAATTGCAATCTGGAAAGGTTACCTTTTCTTACGTAGAAGAATATGTCGTCAAGAATAGAAAAGATTTGAATCTCAGATCAATCACTTTAGGAAAAAGAAAATATGAAAGAAAAATTGGGAATAAAAGAGAGAAGAAGGTGCAAAACATTTTAATTCTCCAAAAAGTCAAAACGTGGGTCGTTGGAAAAAAGTTTCTCTATGCAAGCTGAAACAATAAGTTAATTTAACTAATCCAAAATCACATGAAGAAATAGAGACCGTGTGAACATGAGACCCCCTTTTTCTTTCTTTTCTATTTTTTTCTTTTTTGGATTTTGATAGACCCACTTTTCATTTCTCTTGTTTGACAAAAAACAGTATTGAAATCAGGTTATTCAAGATTAAGTCTTCAAGAACAACGACAACAACATACACAGTATAATCCACAAAAATGGCAGTTTTACAAGAAATCGTAGGAAGTTTAGTCATAAAGGAAGTTCTAAAAATGGCAGTTATACAAGAACTTCTCTTCGCGATTAAAAGATATCGTCTGGACGTCAAGAAAAAACCTCTGAGGAAAAAAAATCTTTTTCTTGTAATCAACACAAGTTTGTTCTGGGAAACAGAAACTATCGATTTTTCACTCTGCTGAAGGTCAGCAAATTGCTATTGGGATCGAGGAGATTACAGGGGATTTGGCTTTGACTAATGATGGACAAAAAGGAGTTAATGATAAGGTAGCTTCAGGTGATCGAATAACTGTGCAAGATGATGGTTTGAATCGAGCAAACAATGGTAGTTAGCAGCAAGGAGTTACACTGGTGGCTCAAGAAGGTAACAGTGATCGAGTTGTTGTCGATCGAGTGGCTGCCTGAAGCTATTGTTGCTATCAGTGGTGACATTACTGTTGTAGTGCCAAACTCGTGACCCTTCAAGCAAATGCCCAGAAGAATTGTAACAATCACAAAGAAGAAAACCATCGCAGAGACGAAACTCTACAAGAAAAACTCAAATTTCTCCTCCTTGACCTGCAAGTCCCATCTTTAAACCAATATTCTCACTTTTATCACTCACACAATAACTATCACTATTTCAAACAACCCAATTGCAGAAAACAACTAAAGAAACAGAAAATTGCAGAACCCGATTTTTTATTTCTTGTTCAATCGGGAAAAAAAAACAAGAAGAAAAAAGGAACGAAACAGATAAAAGAGAAAGAAATTAAACTTACTCTTGATTAGGTAGATAATTCGATGGTAGAGACGCCAACCTTCTGAGTTTGAAGTGATGAATTTTGTAACCTTTTGAGTTTGAAGTGATGAATTTTGCAACCTTCTGAATTTGAAGTGATGATTTTTGCAACCTTCGAGTTCTGACTGATGAAGTTTCCTTCTGAACTTTGAAGATTGAAGTCGCTGACCGCTTGATTAGGGATTGAACTTGAAGAGAATTGAAGTCGCCGCTTGATTTGATTAGGGATTGTAGCGTGAATTGAAGTCGCCGCTTCATTAGGGATTGTAGCGCGAAAGTGAATTTCTGGAGGGATTTTACAGTGAAAATATATTTTTGGAGTTTTTTTTTTTACTTTATTTTCAGATTCCCGCCTCTATCCCGCTAAAATGGAGTATTAGAGACCAGATATTAAATTTTATTTAGACCAGAATAAGTCTAGTCGTGTATTTAGAAAATAAATTTGGTATTAGAGACCAAAACAAAATCTCATCCTTGTAAGTACACTTTTAAAGACCATATTTAAAACTTGTCACTAAATACTGATTCCTAATAAGCCTTTTTCTTGTAATGTGTCTTAAAACTTACCATCGAGCGAACCAACCTAGCATACGTGTTTACACAATCCATGCAAAGTTACCATTCATAAGCATTTCGTAAACATCTCAAGTAACACTGTCAAATTATAAAGTACGACAACATTGGCCTACATGTTTGAAATAGCAACACATCATAAGTTATTATAATATCAAAATGAGTCATTCAATCATGTCATGCGAGACTTCAACTTAATGACAAAACATAATCCAAATTCACGACTTCTGTCGAGCCTTTGTGGCATCATGAATATCCTGGGCGGCAAGATACCATCTTAAAGTGATTCTGAAGTCACACAGTTTCGGTAAAACATAAATTACTTTTGCCTAGGACTTAAGACTAGGTAAGCCTATTATTAACAACATCAATTATACTATAAGAATCATCTAAGTGCCTTTTGGAATAATCCTACACATTACACATCTTCCCAAAATTCGGTATGTACAAGTCATAAGCTTTACAAAATTTTACACTATAACTCTTAAAATACCACTGTTCAGAAATAAGTCCAACAGTGCGAATAGAAAAAAAATAAGACGGTGACTTCGAAACCGCGAACGCTGAAGCGGTTTTACCTTGAGTCTCAACGACAGCAACCGCGCTACTAACAATCAATCGGCCGGCTATGCGGAACCTGGAATCTGCACAAAAATATGCAGAAGAGCAGTATCAGCACACCACAACGGTGTCCAGTAAGTATCAAGACTAACCTCGGTGAAGTAGTGACGAGGACTAGTCAAGACACCCACTGATCTAATAAATTAAACATGCATAAATATAGGAATGATAGAACATGACATCTATCTAATGACTACACAATATAGTTAACAACATAACAATTACAATGCGGAAGGAAATACAACAAATAACAACGGAACATCATAATAATACACAGGAGGATGGACGGGAGCACATCCCAAAAACCGAAAACCACAATACGGTAAGAACAAGTAGTAACTCAGCACTGCAATAGTTCCCACATCAGGGCCTTAACCAACAACCCCAATAAATGGGTCAAATCTTCGAGTGTAAACTTTCACCCGCAAGTTTATATTGAAAGCTTAAAACTATAATCATTTCAAATAGGGAATTCCTTTGAAATATACTTCATCCGAATATATATATGCTTTGCATAAAGATAATCTTCAAACGTAGTTCATTCAAGATAAATGCTTTTCAAATATACTTCTCCCATAAATGTCTTTCAAACATAGTTTTTATTCAAGATAAATGCTTTTCAAATATACCTTTCCAACTAATAGTCTTTCAAACATAGTTTTCTTCAAGGTAAATGCTTTTCAACTATACTTTTCAAATGAATATTGTTCGAACATAGTTTCTTCAAGATAAATCTACCGAGATTCCGTCCCGTAGTTCAGAATTGGTCATGCAGTACAAGGGATCTACCGGAATACGTCCATAGTCCCAAAATAAATATGCAGTGCGGGGGAGGGGGGATCTCTCAGAATACGTCTGTAGTCCCAAATTTAAATATGCAGTACAGGGGGGGATCTCCCAGAATACGTCTGTAGTCCCCAATTTAAATATGCAGTACAGGGGGGGATCTCCCTGAATACGTCCGTAGTTTCTAATTTAAATATGCAATGCAACCAACAAGGATAACAACTATAACATGACAGAATACATCGTACACTGCCACAACAGGAACAAAAGCAACAAATGATAGAAATGCAATGTACGACGAGCAAATCAATACAAGAACTTAAAGCACAAGAACGGTAGAACTCATTCACAAGGAATAACCACTGAAGAGAAATAATAAGCGTAAAGGAAACAGCTTAACCAGGGAAACAAGACGTAACAACGAATCCACCGTATTCAAGTCAACAATAAGAAGCCAACACAAGTCAATAAATTCCAAATAACGTCAAGTCAGCTAAGATATAGGTTATCCAAATTCCTTTTAAGGTTGAGCAATTACGAGAGATTTTTCAACAATTCAAGTAAGGGTAAACCGCAAAAGATAATAATAACTCCAATTAATGCTAAACAATTATAGGGTGAGATAATACTAATTTCAATTAAATAGGAAGTTTATGAAAAAAATAATATCGCATGACGGTAGAAGGGTAGAATCTTCAGTTAAGTCGATTAAGATCAAATAAACAACAAAGGGAATCTAAAATCAAGTAATTCTAATTTAAGTAGGAAGAGATAAAACTAGCAACCAGGAACTCAGTCATAACAATTACAACTTCATACACAGGGAATATAAGGACCTAAGAACCCAAAAAGGCCACCCTCCTACAAATAAGTCCGAATACGCACTTGTCACCTCGCGTACACGGGCTACAACCAACATAGAAGACTCAAATCCTAAGGGGTAATTCCCCACACAAGGTTAGGCAAGATACTTACCTCAAAGACGACAACTCGGTACTTCTAAAATGGACTTCTCGGGTGAAAAGGCCTCCGGATGGCACAAATCCGAATAGAACAACTTCAAAACACACATAAAACTTATAAGGAACTATTCCGGATAATAAAGTTTCGATCTTTACAAAAATTTAAAAATAGACCCAGAAGTCTACCCCCGGGCCCGCATCTCGGAACCTGACAAATTTAATAAAATCCGAACACCCATTCCAAAATGAGTTCAACCATATAAAATTTACCAAATTCCGATACCATTTCGTCCCTCAAATCATGGAATTTTGTTTTGAAGATTTTTCTTTTAAAACCAACATTTTCCCCTAACTAAAACACAAATTAAATGATAAAATCAAAGACTAAATCATGGAATATATTTAGTTCTAAGTGAAGAATACTTACCCAATCAAATTTCTTGAAAAACCTACTAAGAATCGCCAAAAATCGAGCTCTACAAGTCAAGATGTGATAAAAATGGACTAACCCTCGATTTGAAGTTTTATATTCTGCCCAGACGTTTAATGAATCGCGATCGCGAAACATCACTTGCGATCGCGAAGAAGAAAAAGGAAGGCTGCCTAGGTTGTACTTCGTGAATGCGAAGATACGCTCGCGAACGCGAAAGAGCAAATATAGGACATACGTGAACACGAACAAGGTGATGCGAACGCGAAGAACAATTTGGGTTCCCAGCTAGGCTAACACTACACGATCGCGGACATTTGGAGGCGAACGCGTTGGAGGAGGAACTATATGTTCGTGATCGCTAACCTAACTATGTGAACGCGATGAAGGAAATACTGGGCGGGTCAACAGAACACTACGCGATCGTGGCTTGGGCTACGCGGTCGCAAAAGAGGACGACAAACAACAGAAACAACAGTACAAAAATGGGGGGAAATGACCCGAAACCCATCTGAAACACACCCGAGACCCCCGGGACCCGTCCAAAAACACAGACAACTCATATAACCTAACACGGACTCGCACGAGGTTTCAAATCATATTAAACATCGCCGAAACGATGAATCAAACCATAGATCGAACTTATGAACTTTCAAATTTTCAAACTTCTAAACTCGTGCCGAAACTTATCAATTCAACCCGGAATGACACCAAATCTTGCAGACAAGTCCCAATTGACATCCCGGAGCTGCTCCAACTCTCGGAATCGTATTTCGATCCCAATATCCCAAAAAGTCAATTGTGGTCAAACTTCTCCATTTTCCAAACTTCAAATTTTCCAACTTTCGCCGAGTTCCCGCAAATTACTCTGCGGACCCCCAAAACCAATTCCGAACGCGCGCCTAAGTCTAAAATCACCATAAGAAGTTGTTGAAATTATCCAAAACTCATTCCGGGGTCGTTTACACAAAAGTCAAACCTCCGCTCAAATCTCACTGCTTAAGCTTCCAAAATTAAGATCCCTCTTCCAATTCAACTTCGGATCATCCGGTAACTGAATCAAACTAGGCACGCATGTCGATATACACAATGTGAAGCTGTTCAAGACCTTACGTCAACGAATGGAGCTTAAATCCTCAAAACATCTGGTCGGGTCGTTACATTCTCCCCCTCTTAAAACAAACGTTCGTCCTCGAACATGCTAAGATTCGCCTCGAAGTCTTCAAATCACTTAATGAACACTTCCAACATACACCACCGGGTGATCCCGCGTCACCCTAATCTACATATTCCCGATGACACAACCTCAACTATAATTTAGCTTTCCTATCGCCACCGATAAGCCTCCTAACTCAATTCCTCACCTTCTACTCATTTCCAAAAGACCCGATTCTAAATTCATATCCGGCATCCGCCTCAACCAACTGCATCAACTCATGACTTCACCCACAAGGTACTACCACACAATATAACACATCACATATAGGCCTATAATAACACTTCTGATCACAATAGCTGTCCGAAATCGACTCAGCACTGGCAATAAACCTCGTATCTGAAAGAACTCTGTCTCAACCCCTCATAACACTTATAATGATACAAGAAACACAAAGATCTCATAATTAGACACTCGAACCACCAAAGCCACAATTAACATAACCGGGCACACACCCAGCAAGCTAAAACTCAAGAAGCACATAACAAAAATGACTGGCCATGAAAAGAGAACTCATAAGGAAACTATCGAACAAGCCCGACAAGCACTACTCTCTACCAGTACTGACCCACAACCGATACAACGAGGAAATAATGAAAGAACATAAACAAATCTTAAGGATCCCATCCTGATAAAATTTCCACCGCGGTACTCAGCCCGGTCCAAACATATCGAATCACACGATCACGAGGGTATCGCCCTCAAACTCTAAATCGCATACCGAATATATATCATACCAATCAATATCTCCCACTAACTCAGCTCTGCCAATAAAATCATAACGCTCACTTAACTCACATCTCGATAGGGTATCAAATCACAGCTCGTAACCATAACACGAAGGAAAACCCACATCAAGCCTACCATGACGACAACAAAGACTCGCTTCTAGTCTCACCATTCTCAATGATGAATGAAAAACATGATAGACACTAGCTACCGCTTATAGAGTCTTCAAATAGGAGCAAATGTAAGAACAAAGTGCAAAGCATGGAACTCACTCATAAATGAAACAACAAATAAGGGAACTTGTCCCGACCAACAGACCTATAATGAAATACAAATGGTGCCCATATGTAACAATCAAACATAACTTTATGATAACATCTGGAACAACGGCCTCCAGTCTACTATACGAAACACAATGGGTCGGGCCTCCCCCTCTTGGGCGCCCTCTCCTTACCTGAATACCCTGCTGTGACGCACCTGCTTGAATCCTAGGACAATCTCTCACCCTGTGACTGGTATCTCCACACTCAAAACAACCTCTCTACTAATGTGGCTGTGGAAACTGTGCAATACGAGTACTCCGAGACCTATGAGTACCTGAAACTCCATGCGAAGCCGGTAATGCAAACTAAATTGGCTGACCCATGTCGTACCCTGCCTCTATAATAAGGACCAGTAGATCTCTCCAGCCTATGAGGCCTCCTCGCTCCCTGTACTCTCTCTCCTGATCTCGTCTGTCCTCTCGCTTTTGGTCCCACATGCCCTCTAACCGGCGAACGATCCCTACTACCTGTTGGAACGAGAGATCCGAATCCATCTCTCGAGTCATGCTGAACCGATCGAATATCATGCCTGAGCCCCTCAATGAATCTATGAACTCGTCCCCTAACTGTAGCAACCAAGTGAGGTACATATCTGGACAACTCACTAAATCTGACGGCATACTCTAATACTGACATAGTGCCCTGACGCAACTGCTCAAACTCCGCGCGCCATGCCTTTCGAAGGAACTGAGGCGCAAACTCCCTCAAGAACATTTCTGAAAACTGACCCCATGTAAGCGAAGTTGACTTGGATAGGCTACCCAACTCATATGCCCGCCACCACTGACAAGTTACTCCTCTGAGCTGAGACGTGACAAAAGAAATTCCGCTCGTCTCCACAATACCCGTAGTACGAAGAATGTAGTGACACTCCTCCAAGAAAACCTGGGCATCATTTGTTGTTAATCCACTGAAGGTAGGAGGGTGGTACTTCTTGTACCTCTCAAATCTGAGATGTTCTTCCTCAGGTGTTGCTGCCCTAACCACGGGTCGAACTGGAACCACATGTTGTGCTTCCATGACAACTAGAACCTGACCAACATGATCTCGCTGCTCTAGAGTGTAGGTGGCGGGAGTCTGAACTCCTACCCTGATATGTGGAGTAGCTGGTGCACCTGGAATCAATCCTGCCTGGGTCAGTGTACCAATTATACTAAAAATCTGCGCCCAGGTCTCCTGAAGTCCGGGTGTAACAATGGGCGTCTCCGGTACCTGTCCCCCAACTGGAACTGCTGGCGGCTCCTCAATGGCTGCTCTGGTAGGTGTCCTAACTGCGGCACGTGCTCCTCGTCGACCTCTGCCTCTTCCCCTAGCGATATTAGTCTCGGGGGTAACATTGTCAGGAACCGCGGCTCGTATCCTCACCATCTGTGAGAGAATGGAATGATAGATTTTAAACTTCAAGATCAATGAAATTGCACGATAGGAATGAAGTAAATGAAGTTATCCTAATAGTTCTGTAGCCTCTCGAAGATAAGTACAGACATCTCCGTACCGATCCGCAAGACTCTACTAAACTCACTTATGATTCGTAACACCTATGCACCTAGAGCTCTGATACCAACTTGTCACGACCCAATTTTCCCTCTGCTGGGTATCATGACAACACCTAGTCTTAAGGACTAGGTAAGCCTATTATTAACAACATCAAGTATAATATAAGAATCATATAAGTGCTTTTTGGAATAATCTCTACACATTACACATCTTTCCAAAACCCGGTAAGTACAAGTCATAAGCTTTACAGAATTTTACACTATAACTCCTAAAATACCATTGTTCAGAAATAAGTACAACAGTGCGAACAGAAAAAAAAATAAGACGGTGACTCCGAAACCGCGAACGCTGAAGCTGTTTTATCTTGAGTATCCACGATAGCAACCGCGCTGCTAACAATCAATCGGTCGACTATGCGAAACCTGGAATCTGCACAAAAATGTGCAAAAGAGTAGTATGAGCACACCATAGCGGTGCCCAGTAAGTATTAAGATAACCTCGGTGAAGTAGTAACGAGGACTAGTCAAGACACCCACTGGTCTAATAAATTAAATAGGCATAAGTATAGGAATGACAGAACATGACATCTATCTAATGACTACACAATATAGTTAACAACATAACAACTATAATGCGGAAGAAAATACAACAAATAACAACGGAACATCATAATAATACACAGAAGGACGGACGGGAGCATAGCCCAAAAACCGGAAATCACAATACGGTAAGAACAAGTAGTAACTCAGCACTGCAATAGTTCCCACATATGACCTTAGCCAACAACCCCAATAGGTCAAACCTTCGAGTGTAAACTTTCACCCACAAGTTTATATTGAAAGCTTAAAAATATAATCATTTCAAATAGGAAATTCCTTTAAATATACTTCCTCCGAATATATATATATATATATATATATATATATATATATATATATATATATATATATATATATATATATATATATACACTTTGTAGAAAGATAATCTTCAAACGTAGTTCCTTCAAGATAAATGTTTTTCAAATATGCTTCTTCAATAAATGTCTTTCAAACATTATTTTTCTTCAAGATAAATGCTTTTCAAACATACCTTTCCAAATAATAGTCTTTCAAACATAGTTTTCTTCAAGGTAAATGCTTTTCAACTATACTTTTCAAATGAATATTGTTCGAACATAGTTTCTTCAAGATAAATCTACCGGGATTCCGTCCCGTAGTTCAGAATTGGTCATGCAGTACAGGAGGATCTTCCAGAATACGTCCGTAGTCCCAAAATAAATATGCAGTGTAGGGTGGATCTCCCATAATATGTCCGTAGTCCCCAATTTAAATATGCAGTATAGGGGGGATCTCCCGGAATACGTCCGTAATCCCCAATTTAAATATGCTATGCAACCAACAAGGATAACAACTATAACACGACATAATACATCGTACATTGCCACAACAGGTACAAAAGCAACAAATGATAGAAATACAATGTACGACGAGCAAATCAATACAATAACTTAAATCACAAGAACGGTAGAACTCGTTCACAAGGAATAACCACTAAACAGAAATACCACTACAACAAAAGTGATTTTTAGCTACGAAATTATTAGCTACGACATAAAATCCGTCACTAACTATTTAATTTGCGTGACAAATATTACATTTCGTCTATAAATACATGAGCCACATACTTTTAATGACGAAACTTAAAATTTTGTAGCAAAGTTTTGTCCACTAAAGTTTCCCACCAAAAATTAAGTTGGCGCCAATTATTAAGTAATATTAGCGACGAATTTGAAGGTATCAGTGACACATTATTTTGTCACTAATGATGCACCCAATTAGTGACGAAGCATCATTTGTCTTAAAAGTAATATAATTTTGGATACGAAAACGTTTCGTCACGAAAGATATGTTATTACAATAGTGACGAATTAGAATTTGTAGCTAAACAAGATAAACTTTAGCCACAAAATTTTATATTTTTTGTGACCTTAATTTTTATCGCTGATAGTGCAAATAATTAGTGACAATTATCAATTGTCGCTATTGAACATACAGTTTAGTCACAAATTTCTTTTGTCACAAAATATACCATTTTTAATTTGCTGCGACTTTTGTAGTTGAATCGAGGGATTATTGGCTACAAAAATTTTTTTTAGTAAAAACCAAAAGATCATACTTCGTAGATAACTATGATTCTAAAGGTTTGTTCGTGCAACATACATATAATTACTTTAAGACTAATTGAATTTAAAATTTGAAATAATCATCTTTGAAAATTATCAAGTTCGAGAAACCAAAACTTTATTTTTACCTGTGTTAGAAATTTTAGGAGTATTTTTCGTTCTAGCACAATTCAATTTCTTGTTGGGAAAAGTATCAAGTTTATTTAATTTCAAGTAGGACATGAATCATTCAATTTAGTTCTTAGTAAACAATTTATGTCGTGAATTTGCCTTAAGTTTCAATGTACCATTCTTTTTATTTTGTCTTACTTAAACTTTAATATCGATGATTGTTGTTTGCTTGATTAGAAGGGAACACAAATTTTATTTTAGAAAATTGTACATGATATATCAATTTAAAATATATGTCTGCAATATTGCATCAAACTATATTTTTTATATTAAAAATTATGTTCGAATTATTATAAAATAAAAATGAAAGAAAAATATATGAGTTTTTAAAAGATAATAATTACTGATCTTAATAATTTAATTACTCGATAAAGTAAGACACTCTACCCTACAGAAGTCTGATATTTTCTTATAAATGTGTGATGTTTGCCTATTTTCAATTTGTACATGAGCGTATTTTTATTTCAACACTGACATATATAGCTTTAACATTTATATATGTTTTCTTATTTAATTATATAAGTAGGCCTACACATGTATTCATTATCTTTTAATGATTATTCCTTCGTCTGCTTTATACGTGTAAGGTAATTTTTATAAAGTTGAGATATTTAGGTTAATGTTTAATTTTATGTGTTTATTATACGTAATTGACTTTTAAGTTTTAAATATTAGAATTTTGCACATGGTGCAAATAAGGAAGGATTTGGTAAATAAAACTTAGTAGATTTTATATATCTAAAATTTAAAAAATAATTAAATGACTATTTTAATTTGTGTGAATTTTTTTTAAATGGTAAAAAAGACGAACAACAATTACTAAGGGCTTTTATACTTTTAATATAGTATAAATAAATATAGAGTCTTCCAAGACAATATTATTTTCATTTTTTCTTTTAGTTTAGGTGTCATTTTGCGACTAGAGGACAAAATGATTGCTTCTTGAAAGATTCTTTCTCTGTAATTTTTGAAAAAAGTCTGATTTCTTCTCGGAATGTATTTTCCTTTTTTGTTACTGTCACATTTTAGGAATTGGAACAATCTAATTCCTTCTTGAAGAATTACTTTATTACTTAAGTTAATTTTAAGAATGTTTCTTTTAGTTTTTATTTATTTACATTTAAATTTTGAGGATGTTTAAAAAACTTCGAACATGATTTAATTCCTTATCAAAAAGTGTCAAGTTTATTTATTCAAATATAAATAATACACGGATAATGTATGCACATAAAAACTAACATTATTATAAAAGCTCAAATTCTAATATAAAATTCTAATTAATTTTCTAATCTTTCAAAATACATTATACGCTGGATAAAGTCGTATCTACAATCAATTTTTTAAAAGCCTAATTTCTTTTCTTGTATTTATTATTTGATTTTTTAAGTAAATTTATAAACATTATAATTTCCTTGCACGTGTTATTGGAAATAGCGTGTGTAACTCACATAAGGTCTACATACACCCCATCTTCTTTAAAGCTTACTTGTGGGAACAAGGGTAAGTTATTGTTGTTGTTGTTGATAGTATTTGAAAAGAATTAGATTTTCTTACAAGTTTTCTTAAAGTTTTGTCTAAGGATAATGCACTGGAGTTGGAGGGGCGACTGACGAATATGAGTACCTGGAAGAGTGGTGGGACGTTAGCGCTATGTGGACAGCGGCGGCGAACTGTATAAGGGAGGCATCAAGAGAGGTGTTGGGAGTTTCGAAAGGTTACTCTGGCGAGCACTGAGGCGACTGGTGGTGGAATGACGTGGTCCAAGGTAAAGTGGAAGCCAAGAAAGCGGCTTACATTAAGTTAGTAGAGAGCACCGACGAGGATCAGAGGAGAGCGAACAAAGAAAGATATAATGAGGCTAGGAAGGAGGCGAAATTAGCGGTCATAGAGGCTAAAATTGCTGATGTTTGGTCGACTTTATGAGGAACTTGGGGGCAAAGGTGGGGACAAGAAGTTATTTCGGTTGGCCAAAGTGAGAGAGAAGAAGGCTCGCGACCTGCATCAAGTGAGGTGCATCAAAGACAAGGACAGTCGAGTATTGATGGAAGAGGCCCAAATTAGACAAAGATGACAGTCGTACTTTCATAAACTTTTGAATGAAGAGGGGGATGGAAACATCGTGTTAGGGCAATTGAGGCACTCCGAGAGTCACCGAGACTTTAGGTATTGTAGGCGCATTAAGGTTGAGGAGGTCGTGGGTGTGATGGGTAAGATGAGTCGGGGCAAAGCGACCGAACTTGACGAGATTCCAGTAGAGTTTTGGAGATATGCGGGTAAAGCAGGCTTGGAGTGGCTGACTGAGTTGTTTAATATTATCTTCAGGACAAAGAGGATGTTTGATGAGTGGCGGTGGAATACAATGGTTCCGGTGTACAAGAACTAAGGGGATATCCAAAATTGTAGCAACTATAGGGGTATCAAGATACTAAGTCATACCATGAAAGTGTCACGACCCAAACTGATGGGCCGCGACGGGCACCCGGTACATTACACAACCGAGTACCAACGTAACGTATATTTCTTATTACATTATCATATATACGTGACATACGGTAAAATATGCCAACATGATCATTTATAAACTCAAAACATAGGCCGACAAGGCCGTACAATCTTTCACATACACGACATATGTCTACAAGCCTCTAAGAGTACATAAATGTCCTAAAGGTCGGGACAGAGTCCCGCCATACCAAACATTACACGTCTAAATCATATTAACCAAACAAGCAACTTCGAAGAAAATGGAGTGCACCAACATCTTCCGCTGAGCTGATAGTCTACTTGGAGGGCTCTCGACATGTCTATCGGGACCTGCGGGCATGAAACGCAGAGTCCCCAGACAAAAGGGACGTCAGTACGAATAATGTACCGAGTATGTAAGGCACATAAATAAATACATAAGAGACATGGATGACATATAGAGTACATGACTCAACCTGTAAGTCTGAATAACTTTGTAAATCATAAATTACTTTTAGCGTCATATATATGTGTATGAATGTCATGTCGTGCGTAGGTATATGTTTCATAACATTATCAGCCTCTGAGGGCATCCCATCATATCATATCGGCCATTGTGGGCAAAATCATCATCGTATACCAGCTGATCAGGTGGTGGTGCGTATATAACGCCATAACCTTTCCCATATCCCATATACATATATATACATACATATATACGCGTATATAATGACGTTTGAATCATATTTCAGCCACTGTGGGCAACATCATCATCATATACCAACTGATCAGGTGGTCGTGCGTATATAATGCCATAACCTTTTCCTATATCCCATATACATATATTTACATATATATACGCGTATATAACACCATCTGGTCATGGGTCAATGCACATGAATGCAATGCATGAAAAGTACGTTAATAAAATCTTTCGGAGCTTCATAAGACCATTTTGCCTTTGAGTAATATCATAAAGTAAACTCTTTTCAACTTTCATAATTTTTTTCTAAGACCCATGAACAGATGATAAAATATTATGACACATGGAAATTCAAGAACATATATATCTCTAATACTTCTATGAATAGAGTCATTTATGGAATTTGTGCATTTGCACGTTTCGTTCGTATTGCATGGATCATGCCAAAAGAAAGAAAGAATAGCCTTAACATATCTGTTCTTTGAATTATTTGCACGAAATGAAGCTTCTGCTTCTTTGAATTTGAACAAAATTCCTTGCTTGGATTTTATGATACTCGGATAAAATTGCTTCTGATGAAGCTTTGAAATGCTTCTGCTTCAACGTTTTTGTTTGAGCTAAGATTGTTAGATGAAAAAGATCAATGGTTGTTCTAACACCTTTGAGATCTGATCATTTTGTCAAAAATGAACAAATCTTTACAAATGAACCAACTTATAAGACTTGGACGTACTTACTGTCTTTGTCCAAATGAACCAAACTCCAAGACTTTTAGGAATGACTCATTCTTATGAGTCCTTTAATGGGTTACACGTTACTTTGGTCTACTAAGCATATATGACAATGAGTCATATGCTTGAATAGTGGCCTAATGCCACGTGGGGAGTGGGGGTGAAGATTATTAATCCTTACCTATTTATTAGTTAACTGGGTAATATCTCGTTATTCGGTAATTAACTAATTACTCGCAAAATTGAGAATTATTCCACTTACTTGAAATATTACTCACTTTTCACATACCTTATACACCTTACTATTATGGTCATGTAGTACCTTGTATGGTACTAGTACATAAAGACCGAGTATTTTAGCTCGAGCCGTATTTTATCCCAACATGTCAAACTTGGACAAAAATTCATTTTCTTTGATTTGCTCCCCCTTTCACCTTTACTAATCACTTGTGAAATAACATAACCCTTATAATCTTCAAATAATCTTTTACTTGGACTGATGTCAATTACCTTACGACAAATTTAATGTACAATACTTCAAGGTGCAACATCGTTATAACTTAATACTGCGAAGTGTAATATCATCATAATATATTACTGCAGGACATAACATCAACGTAATACTGCAGGGCGTAACAGAAAGTGTGGGAGAGGGTGGTGGAAGGGAGGATAAGGAGGGAGATGTCTATATCGGAAAACCAGTTCGGGTTCATGCCGGGTCGTTCTATAACGGAAGCTATCCACCTTATCAGAAGGTTGGTGGAACTATACAGGGATAGGAAGAGGAATTTGCATATGGTTTTTATTGACCTAGAGAAGGCGTATGACAATGTTCATAGGGACGTCCTTTGGAGGTGTTTGGAGGTGAAAGGTGTGTCGGTGGCTTACATTAGGGTGATAAAGGATATGTATGATGGAGCTATGACTCGGGTTAGGACCGTGGGAGGTGAATCAGAGCCTTTTTCGGTTGTTATGGGGTTACACCAAGGATCTGCACTCAACCCGTTCTTATTTTCTCTGGCGATGGACGCACTGACACACCATATCCAAGGAGAGGTGCCATGGTGTATGTTGTTCGTTGATGATATAGTTCTGATTGATGAGACGCGAGGCGGTGTGAATGGGAGACTGGAGGTATGGAGGCAGGACCTGAAGTCTAAAAGTTTCAAGTTGAGTAGGACTAAGACGGAATATGTGGAATGTAATTTAAGCGACGTGACGGGGGAAGAGAATGTGGAAGTCAGGCTTGACTAATAGGCCATCCTCAAGGGAGAAAGTTTTAAGTACTTAGGGTCAATTATCCAGGGAGATGGGGAGATCGACGGGGATGTTACGCACCGTATTGGGGTGGGGTATATGAAATGGACGTTAGCGTCTGGAGTCCTGTATGACAAGAATGTGCCACCGAAACTCAAAGGTAAGTTCTATAGAGCGGTGGTTAGACCGGCCATGTTATGGAGCTGAGTGTTGGCCAGTCAAGAATTCACATATCCAGAAGATGAAAGTAGCAGAAATTAGGATGTTGAGATGGATGTGAGGGAACACTAGTCTGGATAAGATTAGGAATGAAAATATTTGGGAGAGGGTGTGCGTGGCTCCCGTGGATGACAAGATGCGGGAAGCGCGACTTAGATGGTTCGGACACGTGAGGAGGAGAAGCCTAGATGCACCGGTTAGGAGGTGTGAGCGGTTGACTTTGGCAGGTACGAGAAGAGGCAGAGAGGCGGCCTAAGAAGTATTGGGGCGAGGTGATCATGCAGGACATGACGCGACTTCATATTTCCGAGGACATGGCTCTTGATAGGAACATGTGGAGGTCGAGCATTAGGGTGGTAGGCTATGGTCTAGTCGTGAGTTCTTTCCTCTTTGTACCGGGTAGTCTGATAGAGTTTTATATAGGTTTGTTAGCGGTCTATGCTGTGTTCACATTCTTGTTTTGCATAGTTTTGTGTTATTGTCCTTTCACTTATTCGTTGTTGTTATTTTCTTTCTGGCATCTTTTGTTGTTACATGCCTTTTCTTTTGTTTTTTTCCTGATATTATTGTCTTCCTTGTTGAGCCGAGAGTCTCCAGGAAACAACCTCTCTACCCTTTTCCGGGGTAGGGGTAAGGTCTGCGTACACTCTACTCTCACAGACCCCACTGGTGAGATTTTACTTGGTATGTTGTTGTTTTTGTTGTTTATTATAATTCTCAAATTAAATTAAAAACAATAAATATTTTAACTAATATAACGCAATTATAAGTAGTGGCGAAACCAGAAAATTTAACAAATGAATTTAGAAAAATGTAAACTAGCATAGTGATTGAATACACTAAGCTATCAAAGGTATTTAACAATTCCCCCCCCCCCCCCCCCCCTCCTACACTCAAGCTCTTTACCGAGATATATTTGCCACC
>ML264177.1:0-13131 GCA_005239495.1 Nicotiana undulata | reverse complement strand
TCCTAGGCTGATAACTCTGCTGCACTGCCTTGCCCCGATACTTGGGACAAAACCTCCACGTATAACCCAGCTCCCCACACTCAAAACAACCTCCTAGTGCTACAACCTGCTGCCCGAAAGAGAAAGAACCCTGAATAGCTGGAGGGCGGTGTGAACCCTCTGGTAAGGCACTAAAATAGGATCTAGAGGATCTCTGATGATTGGAATGACTGCTGGGTGCATCCTGGGTGGCTGGGGGATGATAGGAACTCTCTGGCATAGCGCCGAACTANTGACTGGAATAACTGCTGGGTGCATCCTGGGTGGCTGGGGGATGATAGGAACGCTCTGGCATAGCGCCGAACTAAGGCCTCGCTGAAATACCCCTGGGAGGTAGTGGAGGTGCTGAATATGAGGGCCTACTGAACTGGCCGCCTCCGAACTGACCTCTACCCCTAGCTGGAGCACCCCTGAAGTCACCTGTGAACCTGGCCCTCTTGTCCTGCTGACCTGGCTGACCTTGCTCCCTGCTCCTCATACGGTAACCCTCAATCTGTCGAGCTATCTCGACTACAAGCTGGTATGGGGTACCCATCTCTACCTCTCTGCCATAGAGGCCCTAATACCTGGATGCAAGCCTTCCACAAACCATCGCACCCTTTCGGCATCAGTAGGCAATATCATAAGGGCATGGCGAGACAACTCAGAGAATCTAGCCTCGTAATCAGTCACTGACATCTGCCCCTGCTCTAGTCACTCAAACTGACCATGTAGCTCCTCCCTCTCAGAAGGTGGAATGTATCTGTCTAGAAATAACTGAGCGAACTGATCCTAGGTGACAAGAGGAGAATCTGCTGGCCTGCTGAGAATATATGACTTCCACCACCTGCGAGCTCTTCCCTCCAACTGAAATGTGGTGAAATTCACTCCATGGGATTCCAAAATCCTTATGTTGTGCAGTCTGTCCCTACACCTATCAATAAAATCCTGGGCATCCTCTCCCCGCTCACCCCCGAAGACTGGAGGGCGAAGTCGTGTCCATCTATCCAACATCTTTTGCTGGTTACCCTATGTAACTGGCCTGGGCTCTGGGGCTGCTACCACGGGCTGAACCCCTCCCAAGGGCGGTGTGCCCGGGGTATGACGTGTTGCTACTGCCTGACGTGTGGCCTGAGCGGTAGGAGTCTGGACTCCCCCTCCCGCCTGAGAAGTAGCAGGGTCGGCTGGAAATAAACCAGCCTAAGACATAGTGTCCTGAATCTCAGCATACGGCCCATGACCTCCTGGAAGCCTGGCCCCGTCATGAAATCCACTGGAGCAGGTGCTACTGGAGGCACCTCATCCTGCTCCTCCATAATAGGGTCCTCTGGTGGTGCCACCGGTGTAGCTCTAGGACGTCCTCGTCCCCTGCCTCGAGCAGGTACTCTGCCCCTGCCTCTACCCCGACCTTCGGCAGCCGGGGCAGCGGCCTCCCCTGGACCTAGAACATTGGATGCACGCGTCCTCACCATCTGTGAGAGAATAGAAGAATAAGTTTGAGTACATCATAGATTGCACGACAGGATATGAATAAAGGGAAGTTTCCTAACACCCCATAGCCTCCTGAAGATAAGTACAGACGTCTCCGTACCGATCCGCAAGACTCTACTGGGCCTGCCCGTGACTCGTGAGACTTACGTGAACCTAGTGCTCTGATACCACGTTGTCACGACCCAGAATCCTAATCCGGGTCGTGATGGCGCCCAACGACGGGGTTAGGCAAGCCAACACAATTTACACTAAGTGATACCCTTCCCATCTAATTAACCAAGTCAAAGATTTCCAGTTTATAACAACTAACATGATACTAGCCTTGAGTGAGGGTAAGTCATAATAGATACAAGCCGAAAAAAAACATACACATGCATGTACAACCCGAACCCAAAAGATATACATNCGTCTGAATGAAATGGACGGAGAAATATAACAAAAGAGCTCCAGGGTGCTGCTAGGAAGTCGCCGGGAAAACAACTCACAGTGAAGTATGACCACTCTATCAATATCTAGCACCGACCTGATAATCAGATGCGCCAGCCTCCGGACCTGTACAGTCAAGTACAGAAAGGAAAAGAAAGTGCAGCATGAGTACATATTAAATAAATATGTACCCAGTGAGTATCCCGCCTAAACTCGAAGAAGTAGTGACGAGAGGTCGACTCGATACTCACTAAGGTCCAACAGTGATAACATATGATAGAATATGATGAAATACAGTAGGCATGTCAGTGAAATATGCAACGATTATATATATATATAAGGAGGAAAACAATCCAAACAATTTCTGAACTAAACAATAAAGCATTTTCAAGGTAAGACCACCGAACGAAACAAAATCACATATTCTTAGATCCGCCGTGGTGTATGACCCACTCCCATAAGGTACCTTCTACACTCGCCGTGGCGTACGACCCGATCCCATATTCATTTCAATTTCTTTTCAACACTGCCGTGGCGTACGACCCGATCCCATATATTTCAATTAATTTCAAATTCTGCAGTGGCGTACGGCTCGCTCCCAAATGTTTCACATTTATTTTCAATTCCGTCGTGGCGTACAGACCGCTCCCATATTTTCACAATTTCTTTTCAATTCCGGCGTGGCGTACGGCCCGCTCCCATATTTTCAAAATTACTTTTCAATTCCGCCGTGGCGTACGACTCGCTCCCATATTTTCACAATTTCTTTTCAATTCCGCCGTGGCGTACGACCTGCTCCCATATATTTTTATTTCAATAAAGCCTCAGAAGAATAACATGATGCAAAACATAATTTCATAGTACATATGGCGTTATAATAAATCATATGAAGCATTACAAGGAAAACATATCAGGCATTATAAGAAAAGGCATAAAAGGCATTACGTGAAAAGCATACAAGGCATGATGTGGGCCTAACTACTCGGACATAACAACAATAGCCGCTACGTACGGACTCTCGTCATTCGGCGCGTACGTAGCCCCCAAACAATTTACACATAGCATATACATCACCTATGGGGACAATTCCCTCTTACAAGGTTAGAAAGGAGACTCACCTCGTGTCGAATCTACCCCTCGGACCACAATTTGTGCCCAAAACTCCGAACTCTATACCCGGGGAATAGCAACTAGTCAAAAGGTATACAATAACATCAATGCATGCACAATGTGATAAATTATCCTAGCTATTCAATAAGATCGCCATTCCTCAAGAATTCCCAATTTCCAACCCCGGTCTCTCATGATCAAATTCCGAAAATTCTCGAATGGATCACTCAACCATAGCCTAAGGATCACTAAGGTGCGATTTCTACTTGAATTCATGGCCTAAAATAGAAAATCACGGAATCCTCAAGAACCCTAAAATTACTACCTAATTATATGGTTTTTAAATGATTTAGTAGTGAATTTAACTAAGAATTAATGTTTGAAACTAGTAAAACTACGAATTTACTTACCTCAATAACAGTGGTGGAAGGTCCCTTGAAGAGCTCTCTAATAACTTGAGGAGGAAGATGAAAATGGAGGAAAAATGCTCAGTCCCGTATTTTTATAAAACTGCCCAGGGATTTCTTAACTGCGATCGTGACAAGGGGAATGTGATCGCGAAGGCCAACTGGCACGATCGCGAAGGCCAACTAGCCAGACCTTTGTGATCGCGACAGGGGTCCTGTGATCGCGAAGAACAAACTCACCCGGCCCAGACGCGACTCTATGCGATCGCGAAAAAAAAAGCTGCGATCGCGAAGGTGTGGTACCCAGACCTCTGCGATCGCGAAGGGGAAGCTGCGATCGCAGAGAACAATCAACAGCCCAATAAAATCCTTCTTCGCGATCGCAACCCACCTTCTGCGATCGCATAGAAGGAAACCAGATAGCAGAAATTCTGGTTTTTCTAACTTAGCTCTGGGGGGTCTAAAACACACTCGAGCCCCTTGGGACCCCGTGCAAAAGCACCGGCAAGTCTGTATTCATGATACGGACTCGCTCGAACTTCCGGAACATGAAGAAAAACAAGGAAACTCAAAATTCAACCTCAAAACCAAATTGAATCCACTTAAGAACTTAAGAAATTCTAGAATTCACTTCAATATGCCGAACCGGCCTAAACTACTCGGAATGACTTCGCAGACAAGTTATAATTGACATGACATAACTATTCCGGTCTCAAAATTTGATTCGGATCTCGAGAACATAAAATTACCTTTCAAGCCAAATTTCAAATCCTTTAAAAACCTCAAAACTTCATTAACTCAAATTTTCTCATTTTGATCCGAAGCCAATCAAATCAAGTCCGTTTCTTACCAAATTTCGCAGATAACTTATATAACACATATTGAACCTGTTCCGAGCACCGGAATCATAATACGGGCCCGACAGCACAGGTTTCACATCAAGGTTCATTTTCATAAGCCTCTAATATTTTCATAAAATAATTTTCTTTAAAAGTTCATTTCTCGGACTTGGGTCCTCGGAATTTGATTCCGGGCATACGCCCAAGTCCCATATTTTCATACGGACCTTCTGGGACCGTCGAATCACGGATCCGGGTCCGTTTACCCAAAAAGCTGACCAAAGTCAACTTTATTCAATTAATTTATCAAAATTTAACTCTCAATCAAGTTTTCACATAAAGTCTTCCCGGCTACGCGCCCGGGCTGAGCACGCACATCGAGGTGAGGTTAATGGAGGCTTTCGGGGCCTCGGAACATAGTCAAAATTAGATGCACATAAGATGACCCCTTTTTGGGTCATCACATGCCTTCCCTGTTGAACGAACGCCTAGCTCATTGGTGTACTAATTCCAAATAATTTTTCTAGTTTTTGGATTTAAACTAAAATGTTCCCTTTATTTGAGTCATTTGCGTTTTTCGGTAATTAGTAGTTTTTTAGGAAAAAAAAGATTTTTAGTCAAAGCTTATATTTAGAAGAAATCGGGTTACTGATAACCAAATAATACTTTACTTCCTCAACAATTCATTTGAAAAGAAAGAAATAAAAATAACAATATGAATTAGCAAGAAAACAATAAGGAATGAAATGACAGTCGATGCCTCAAATTAAGTAGAAGGCTTTGGTAAAGAAAGAAATTGTAAGTATATTTCAGTAATGCTTGGAACTAGTCCTTACAGGAGATTCTCTATCCTTATATAAGAGTATCTAATCATAATGTTTTTTTCTATTTATGACGAATTCATTATGAGCATTAATGATATTGATTTCTCGTTATTGTTGATAACCATAACTGATGCATTCATAGCTATAAATTGTCACGCCCCAAAACCGAGGGACGGGACCGGCGCCTAACCGAGTGAGCCGGTCAAGCAAGCTGTTTAGCCTTTCCTACCCGACTCGTTCCTCCCCGTATTTATAGCATACATTATTTACATGAGTGTGATGACCCAAAGGGTCATCTTATTAATTAAGACTCCATTCCAGGCTCTTAGGCCTTCAAAGGACTAATTTTGACTATCTCAAATTTGCTTGCACAGTCCGGGTGTGAAACCAGAAAGCTTTTATGTGAAAATGTGAGAACTAGAAATTTCTAGAGTTACAACTTGGTTCTAGTTGACTTTGGTCAACCTTTAGAGTAACGAACCCGGATCTATACTTCGATGATCTTGGGAGGTCTGCATTAAAATATGAGACTTGGGCGTATGCCCGAAATTAAATCCCGACGTCCCTAGCCATAGAAAAACTATTCTTGAAGAAAATTTTTGTGCTGGTTAATTCAAGAAAATAAAAAAAAAGAAACAATATGTAAAATTTATGATATCGGGCATGTATGTTGGTTCCGGAGCCCGGAACAAGTTTGTTATGTTGTGTAAGACCTATTTGTGAAGTTTTATGAGAGTCGGAGTTGATTTGATGTAATTCGGACATCCGGTTGAAAAGTTAGAAATTTGAGTATTCTTGAGAAAATCTTGAGTTTGAGGCTAAATCTGTAGATTTTGATGTTAGTTTGATGATTTGATTTCACGAACAAGTCTGTATGATATTTTTAGATGTGTGTTCATGTATGGGTTGAAGCCCCGAGGGCTTGGGTGAGTTTCGAATAAGTTTAGGCTATGTTGCGCTTGTTTTTTATGCTTCATCGTCGCTTCCTCAAGCGTAAAATGCCACCACACCAAGCAAATGAACTCCAAATGTATTTTTATTGAACCATTAGATCCGTATCAAAATTTTGGAACCATAGGAAAAAGAATCATCGAATTTGGACGTCTTATGAGGAAGTTATGCCCATTTTAGTGTCAGAAAAATACTGCTGGTGCCGGATGTCGCAAATGCGAACTCCGGGTCGCAAATGCGACATCCGCAACCTATTAAAGGAGCTTTTTGACGGGAGATTCACCCATTCTTCAATTCTCTCAAACCCTAAACCTCCATAGGTGATTTTTCAAAGACCCAAACCTCTCCAAATCATTGGTAAGTGATCTCTTACTAATTTCTTTCAATTCCTAACAACTTTTAACAAGATTTCAACCAAAAATCTAGAGTTTTCATGGTAAAAATTGAGATTTTGGGTAGAACTTAGGAATTTCAATTGTTGGGGAATTGGACCTCGAATTGAGGTCAGATTCCAATACCAATTTTATATCCGTGCTCGGGGGAGAATAGGTAAACGGGTTTTGGTCCGAACCTCGAGTTTAGACCAAGTGGGTCCGGGGTCGATTTTTGAAATTGAATAGGAAAACTTAGGAAAACCATTGCTTTTTAATAAAGATGATTCCTTTAGGCTATGATTGATAACATTGAACCAATTGTAATTAGATTTGAGTGGATTAGAAGCAAATTCTAAAGGAAAGGCAGTGCGAGAGCAGTGAATTGCTTGTGAGATCGAGGTAAGTGTTTGGTCTAACTTTGGCTTGAGGGAATTGGAGTCCCCACTTATTTGCTATGTGAAATGCATGGGTGTGGTGTATAGGTGAGGTGACGAGTATCTATGCACCACCCACTTTGTCTGTTAAGCATGATCCCCTCCCTGTCCCAACTTAATTGATTCTTGTCTAAATTGTTCTATGACTATCTAACGTTGTTGTCTTGTTGGCTTCATTGTTTATAATATTGAGAAAGTGATGAGGAATACAATTTAACTATCTTATGCTTGTTGTGGTTTACATGATTGTGTGGTTTCAATTGATTGTCGCCAATTGTTGTGGCGAGGGTATAAAGAGTACTGGTTGTTTATTGGGTTCCCTTGTGGGACAATTGATTGAGCAGTTTGATGTTGTTTTACGAAGTTTATATACATGTACATATGCACATTGATGTTCCTGTGATATATTGTTGGAAGAGAGATGTTGTGAAAGATTTGGCCTTTGTGGTGAAAGCTTTATCTTTTAATATAAGGTTGTGATGTATTGTGGAAACCGAAATATTGTGAAAGGCTTGGCCAGAATTGTGAAAATTATTAATAAATTGATATGGTATGTCTGGTGGGAGCGGGTTGCACGCCGCAACAAGGAGCGATAAGGGTGGACAGATGGGATCGGGTTGCACGCCGCAACATGAGTAATAAGGGTGATACAGTAGGGATGAGCAATAAGGGAGGACAAATGGGAGCGGGTTGCACGCCGCAACAAGGAGCGATAAGGGTGGACATTTACATTTTTCTGATTTCTAAGGAAAAAAAAGAAATAAAAGTTTTGAAAAGTCAAAATGCCTATTTTACTACTCTTTAAATATTTCAGTACTACTTTTATTCAAAGTTATAGTTTGGAACTTTGAGGAGTTATTCGAGAATTGGTTATAGCGGAGTTATTTTATTTTGTCGCAGCACTTATTTATTTATTTGTTTAAATTTCTTCCTGGCTTTATTATTTATTGTTGTCATCGATTATATTGTTGAAGCCCGACTTAGCCTCGTCACTACTTCGCCGAGGTTAGGCTCGGCACTTACTCAGTACATGGGGTCGGTTGTATTGATACTACACTCTGTGGTCTTTTGCACAGATCCAGGTACTGATCAGAGATAGGAGATTTTAGTAGCTGATGTCACTGCTCGGGGACACGAGGTAGATCTGCTAGCGTCCGCAGATTCCTGGAGTCTTCACTTACTTTCGCACACTATTTTATTTCTTACAAAACAGATATACAGTTCTTTCAGCCCATTATTTGTAGGATTCTTAGTATTTCGTGAATTGTGACACCAGACCCTGGGTAGTTATGAAATTAGCATTAGTTGATGGCTCGTATGTTACTTTGAATATTAATCTTGATTGCATTTATGGAGTTATATTAGATTTGGTGTTTATTTGGATTTGTTCGTTAGAGTGGAAAGTAAAGTTATAAACAAAATGATTGTAAAATTTTCTAACATTGGCTTGCCTAGCAAGTGTAGTGTTAGGCGCCATCACGATCCTTGGGGTTGGGAATTTGGGTCGTGACAAGTTGGTATCAGAGCTATAGGTTGCTTAGGTCTCACAATTCACGAACAAGCTTAATAGAGTCTGAAGGATCGGTACGGAGACGTCTGTACTTATCTCTCAGAGGCTATCAAGTTAGGAACACACTCTATTTTTGTTCTCTTCTACTCTATCGTGCGGACCTTTTTATCTATAACATTTACTGAATCCTTCTAGTTTCTCGTAAATAGCGGGAATGCGTGCTTTTCTCCTGCGGACCGACAGATCATGTTCTCCCGCAACACTAGTCCTTAACCACATATGATGTAATAAACTTCCAATAAATAACCCCACTCATGACACGTGAAAACTCAAGTGGAAAACAAAACTCAAGGCCTAATTGGAATTAGTGAATCTCAAAAGGGAACAACATATAAGCTGAGAAACTATTTTGTGAATATAAGAGCAAGCATTCATACGGGATATTATGTGAAAATAGTCCCTGCTTCAACCACTTAATTTCTTTCAAAAGAAGCCACAAGTTAGCACGGAAGTAAATCATGTTGGCACCAAACAAGCCACAAAGTCAGCCTATGGGCACAACCTCAATTCAAACCATTCATTCCTTCTAAATTAACAAAATTATACCTACGCTACAAGACCAATTCTCTAGAATAAATCCACAGAGCTATTTATCCTCGATGAGGGATAGAACAAAGAGAAAAGATCAACTGGTGATCAAGGATATCACCGCTCAAAATAAAACATACCCTGCATAATTTCAACATAACCACCCACACAACAACCAGGCAGTGTAACATAACAGAAATGTACTAAATAACATGATAAAACAGAATACCAATCCACCTAAAAGATAAAACACAAACTAAGTTGTCACTGAAAAATAAGAACCAAATCCCAACGCCAAAACTACAATAAAGTAAAGAAATAGTTACATCCCAAATCACATTCATTCAAAGAGGCCACCTCAACCTGAAATCTAACAAGTAAAGTGAAAATGTTGAACGGTGCCCCCTGGATACTGCATCATGTACTCCCCTCGTTGTCAGAATCTGTCACCCTCCCCTCTCTCTCCTCCTCGGACCAAGGAGCTGGAATATCATCCTCTTCCTCCGGCTCGGTCGATGGTAATGGCTCCTGAGGCTTCAACACCTTAAATAGTCCCTTCACTCCCTTCCACATACGAATGAAGAACTTGTATCTCTTTTTCTCTCTTTTCTTCATCCGGGCGTGTGCACCTGCCAGCTTGGCATGAGAAGTACTCAAGCCACCATGTGCCGTGGCCAAATCTGCGTACGCCTTTTCTAGTTGCTTCAAATGAGCCCCCTATTTCTTCTGATCCTCCAGGTATTTCATGAAGTCCTTCTGTGAAATATATGCAGAGGGCCCCTCAGATGTTTCCCCCAGTCCCCGTGGAAGTCGAGATACCAGCTCGCGAACTTGCCTCATCCTCAGAAAGCACAGCAAATGGGCCACCGGTGGAGGGAGAAGGCTGACTAACCTGCTCAGCCTGAGGAGGCAATCCCACTTTTCTCTTCTTGCTTTTTACAGCTCCACCCTCTCCTCTCTTCTTCAAAGGGTGGATAGGCTTACCCGGCTCTACCCAGTTGTCCCCCGGATCCTCCTTCACCCCATCCACCTAACACAATTCAGTAATGAGAGATGGGAATATAAGTGACGTATCACCCAGGCGGAGGTACTCCTTTAACTCACTGACGACGATGTCGCCAACGATGAGTGAAGTGCCGTCAATGATACAAGCTACTATTAGGTCTCTCAGTATAGGCACATTCCAGATGTTGGAGTTGGAGAGATACGACTGCACACAATAGCTAGCCATATTTTGGCTTCAGCGGTGAACTCTTGGGAGGTGATTGATTTCTTATCCAATGCCCAAGGGACAATCACACCCGGGCATAGATTGGAAGCCAACCAATCCCCCAGAAGCTTATCTTTCTCACGGAACGGATCCATGTCGTTGTCAGGGAGGTGGTAGATGTTGTTCACAGCTTCTTCCACGAAATGTACCATCTTTCCTCGAATCCTCATCTTCGGCTTTTTCATGTTTATGGAAGGGAGATTCACATAGAACTCCCTCACCCACTTCTCATTTGCCCTGCAAGGTGGAGGGGCGAAAAAAATCCATCCCATAGCAACAAGCTTCCGGTAGAACTCAGGAAGACGTTGCTCAACGTTATCCATCACTATTCCACTCTCCGGGAGCAGCTTCTTTGTGATTAGCTCATTTTAATACCATTCCTGACACCCTTCTGATAAGAATCTGTGTTGGTCGTAGTTGTCCTCAAGTTCCATGGGACTTCCGGGCAAGGATTCCGTGGAGTCGGAACTCATTCTCAATATGTGGGCCTGCAAAACAAATCATTGAAATTAAAATAGAGTATAGCCATGAAATATGTTGCAAAATGAATTTTGATATCAAAGGAGTGATTGGACAGTTGAAACCATACTTAAAAAAAATTTCAAAAATTTCAAAATATGCAAATGCTCGCTCTCTGATGTCGCATTTGCGACATTTTCTTCACAAATGCGAAGTTCTAAGTTCCCCTTCAGAAGTCGCATTTATGACCTTTTCTTCGCAAAAGCGAAGCACCACTTGATCGCATTTGCAAGTGGTCCTTCGCAATTGCGAAATTCCCTTAAACAGTTAGAGTTCGCAAATGTGAACTCCCTCTTCGCAAATGCGAACCCGTCATCCTCAGCCCTAGAACAGTTCCTAATCTAGAAATTTCTTCCATGAAAGCACTTCTCAACACCCCCACAACATTCCATGCAGTATCTAGACACTAAATCATGCAATAAACATCAAATACAACCACAAAAATGCAAAGAAATTGTGAAATCTAGACCCAAAATGTTACCCCTGCTTCTAAACATCAATGTCACTCAGATTTCTCTCAAATTCCTCACATATTGTTGGACTAACACTCTCAACCAACCTCACCCAGAAAATGACAACATGAAATTTGAGTTTTCTAGTGTTTGTGCACAGAAAAACAAGAACACACTTCAAGCCGTAGGTTTTGGAAAAATAATTGAAAAAGAAGAAGAAAATGCAAGGATTTAGCAATTTTACCTGATTTTTGCACTTGGAAGTGATAAATTGAGGGTCAGGAGGTTGGGAAGATTTAAATCGTCTTGTTCCTTGAGTCCCAATCTAGATTTTACAAGTTTTCTACAAATGAACCGTCAGCACCCCTTAAAGACCCTCATTGCGATACCAAGTTCGCAAATGCGAACCTCCCCAGGAAACTGCACAGCTCGCAAATGCAAACAAGAGTTCGCAAATGCGAACTCCATTTCAAAAAAAAAATATTTTCTTTAAAATGAGAAAAAAAAACAATAATTATAATAAAATATTTTATAATAATAATAATAATAATAATAATAATAATAATAATAATAATAATAATAATAATAATAATAATAAGGATAAGGATAAGGATAATGATAGAATTTTAAGGAAATAATGATAAAATAATGCTCACACTAAACAATTCTAATTTTTAGAACGATTAATCAATGAGGAAAAATGGATTGCTACCACCAAGCACCACATATAACGACATGGCACGACTTGAATTAATTTTTACCAATTGTCTCGCCGCTTGGAAAATAGATGTTGTTCACCTAAAATTGGAAATCAAGCTTGTGACCACGAACAATGGGAAGGATATGCTGATGATCAAGTAGAACTTTAATTTCTTCACTTTGCACTTCTCGGTTTTATGGGAGAAATGTCAATTTCCCCATTATTCCTTTCAAATAGTAAATGGTGTGACTTTTGTTCCTCCTCCTTGTAATCTCTTTTGAATCGTGTAGTTCAATTTACATATCACCTCACAGGTCTGATGTTGAGAAATTCTTGGAGTGTGACGTCATAATCTTTCAATAACTATAACCATCCCCTTTGTCCCTAATTGAGATTCTTTTGCTTAAATAAGTACCGAAGACTGCAAAGGTCTGTGAAAACCTCACCCGGCATACCATAATGATAGTGCCTCGAATTCTCTAAATGCATGATCAATTACTGTCAAATCTTCGAAATTTAATTCTTCCCGGAAATTTGGTATCCTTTATATTCTACGAACTAGAATCAAGTTCAACCATATTTTTAATTGCACTGGCTGACTCTAAGTCCTCATTTTCTTGGTATCACAAATACTCGTGGAGTCGATTGGCGGAAGTTCGATTCTTGAATTCCTCAAAGCAAAATTCACTTTTCCCTCGAAGTAGACTCTTCTTGACCATCTTTCACATTTTCAAATGATGGATATCATGAGCCTCAATTGACGACTTCTAAGCGATTATCCAATATTTTTCCAACGGGTGAATAACATTCCCCCTTCATTACTGTTGTCCAAAAATAAAGGAATTTTTCTTCAATATGGGTGTAGTAGAGGGATCAGCCACTGCGACAACTATTTGGGAGTCTGACACGAGTAGGCGGATTAGTTAACTCCAAAATTCAATTACCAAACCAAGTATTTTTCTATGTCCGTTCGAGGACGAACGTGTCACGCCCCAAGCCTGGGGTGAGACCGGCACCTGGTGCCTCACCTATCATTCCGTACCAACTTGCGACTAAGGGACTCTGAACATATGATGTCATACTTTGTCCATGGGCCATATTGCAAGACAACTGCGAATGCTGACTAAATATCAATATAAAGCTGGACAACGCCGGCATAACTACCACAGCTGACAAACCAACCAAATATACTTACAAGGCCTGCAAGCCCAACATACT